>SNQN01000562.1:10417-38473 GCA_008642245.1 Bassia scoparia
TATTAGCTTTCTTAAGATTTTGTGTGCGTTGTTGCTCTTGAGTATCATTTGTTAATAATGATATATAGTGATATTATACAGGTTTTCTGTCATGTTTGAAACAGGGTAGCTTATTATTATAGAATTGGTTTCCTTTTTTATTTGGTTTGTATAGGTATTAAAAAGAGTTTTATTGGTGTCGTACTGGAGTTAGTTCTCATTATGTGACCCTTTTTCTCACTGGTTGGTTGTTTGGATTAGTTGTGATTTATTTTGGTGTATTCACRGGTGGTTCGATTCAATTTTGTTGGTTTATGCTGTGTGATCGATTATTTGTTGATTGGGTTTGCTGGAATTTGTTATAACTTGGAGAGCAAGCATCCCAAAGGCAGTAGGGAATGTCACACCTGTTATTCGTGCTCCGAGCCGGTATAATTTTTGCACCCCCATAACAGAAAAAAAAAGAAATTGATGTCTCTCATAGTGGACTACCTGTTCAAAGAGGGCATTGTCTGTTTAAATTGTTTAGTTCTGCTCAAACCTCTATTTAAGTGTAAAAATCTATCTCCTTGATTCCCCCTCAGTAGTTTCATAGTAATGTATGAGTCTACTTGGTTTTTAGTTCTCCTTTAATCAAATTGTTTTTCTCCTCTGCATTTGCAGGTATGAACCTGTTTTGATGCAGGAGTTGCTSGCACTAGATGGGTTGCACAGGATGTTGAATGAGGTAAGCAATGACCTGGGATAAATTATATAATTTTATGATGACAATATGCCACACCACAAATATTACAATAGTACATATTGTAAATCAAGATTTTATTATAAAGAAGATTGATGGTTGGTTTTAGACCGTTAGACGGGAAGCAAAAACTTATTATATTGTAAAATGAATATGATTAAAGAAAGAAAAATGCAAATTGCGAAATAGGTACATAGCCAGTTGCAGAACTGGTGATAGTCTATTGGGACACCTGAATTCATGTTACTGTTTAATCCACCTATGAAGTGCTAGGATAATTTTTTTGTGAAGAACTTTTCYTTATGTGAAAGTAAGTATTTTTACACTCTTATTCTTGGGGATGAAGAACAAGCACTAGAGTACAAGAATTTTTTAGTGTCATTTCTATGCTTTTCAAGCTGGAAATGATCCAACCAACTGTTGATTTTGTGCTGGAACTTCATCATGTATACCTCAAAGATGTGAAAGTCAGCTTGATTTAGTGCTGGTATTTATTATGTTTGGAAGATTTACTTGTATATGTGAAAGTTTCTATGATAGTATCAGTCAAACTGGTCTTACTATTTTTTAGTTATCCTTTTGACCATAAAACGCAAAGGAAAATGTTGATTTAGTGCCAGTATAATAAATGAAGTTTGATCATTAAGGCAAGGGTACAAGAATTGTGAGATGAAAAGTTGACCTTTTTTTTAGCATTATCCGATTACAATTAGCTACATTTTGCAGAATGTTATGACTTAGTTGATCCGACAGGTGACTTGGGTGTGGAAATTGGCGAATGCACGTTTATTAGTATAAGCAGTTGGGTTTGGTGAAATAATGCTATCGAATTAAGTGAAGTTTAGGTCTGATCACAATTTTTGGTTTTGTTAGATAACGGCATTAAACAACCATAAAGTATGTTAACGAAGTTCTTGTTATGAGATATATCAATATCTACTTGACAATTAGTGCAGTTGATTCGATATTGTTGCTTGGAATCAGATTTGATATTCTTTGGGTTCTTTGTTTATGGCGTTGTGGTTTGCCAGAATGGACTGCAACATTGTAAAATGTGTCGGTTTCTGTTGGTTTGGGAGCTTTGAATATGCACAAACAATTAGAAAGCCACTAATGTTTAATTAATCGACTATTTTCTGGGTATGTTTAGATTCAGAGTGGTTTTGCCAAGCTGATTCTCCAAGCTTGAGTTCTTTCATTCCTGCAGGTTTGAACATCTGACAAAATTGTTAGTCAAGCTGATAAAGGTTTGACATGGTATCGTGCCAACTGTTTATTGTAGTCAACTTCGCCCACCTCTCTTGATTGCTTATCTCTTCGAATTGTGGCTAAAGGAGAAGCTCCTACAAAGAATGATATAGTTCTTCATGTATAAGTGTTCTTTGGTTGCTTTTTTCTTGTTTCCCCTGCAAATTACTATAGTCTCAAAGTTGATATCTTATAAATGGAAAGTCTCTAGAAAGAGTAGTTATATATTCTTGGAACGCTGCTCAAAGGAAAATGTTGGTGGCAGTGATCAGCTTGTCAAAGTTGTGAAAGTGGATTCTGATATGATGATATGCATGAATGTAAATTTGGAATGTATATTGGAAATTTGGGATGTATCAATAATTGCTCTATTTTTTCACAAATGAGTATCAATTTTGCTAAGTTATACAATATGACAAAGCAAGGTGAAASAAGGCAAAATGAAGGAAGAATATTCGGCCCCTTAGGTCAAGTTGTATTACCTTTCCCATAATGTATATTAATTCCAAATTAATTTGCAATACAATAAAATAAAAAAAGTGGAACACGRCGCGCATATGTGCGCGCCGTGGAACACTAGTAAACTAAAATATATATAGTTTCTTTCTATCTAAATATTTGATTAGAATAACAATTATATTCTCATTTTATTGAGTTGTATTTCAAAAATTAAATTTCATTTAGAGCTTGTTTGCTAGAAAGAAAATGGGTGRAAAGGAAGGGAAGTGGAARGAAATATAACAYTTTTCGTCATTTGRTTAAAAAAATAAAGYAGAGAAGGAAAGAAAAGGAAAAGACAGGAAAGTTTCTTTACAATTTCTTCCCTTTCCTTCCAAAATTGGGGGAATTCAGAAGGAAAGAGAAAATAAACTTAATTTTTATTTATTCCCTTCTCTTCCYTTTTTAATGTCTAATCAAACATGGGAAAATACGCTGAATTCCTTTTGCTTCTTTCAYGTGAACCAAACATGGGAAAATAAGTCGAGGTATGTATTCCTTTTGCAAAAGTATACCCATGGCACAACAACACAACACCGCACACATCGCGTGCATAAAGTGCTAGTGAGTAAATAGGTGAGGCGACAAAGRAGTAATGACAAGGACGCAAATAACTTGGAAAGGGAGGGGTATATCTRTAAATACCATTGGTGCAATTGCTCATATTTATGGTTAGGACTTAGGAGAGATTAAGCCCAACTTGATCCRTGATCTCGTCTAGGCTATATGAGTAAATAGGTGAGATCACTTAGATGGCAAAGAAGTAATGACAAGAAAGGAAATAAAGTGGAAAAGGAGGGGTATATTGGTACATATAATTTGGTGCAATTGCTCATATTTATGATTAAGGAGGGGTATATTGGTAAATATCATATGGTGCAATTGCTCTCATATTTATGGTTGGGGTCCTTGGGGATATAGTCATATAAATTGTTGATTAATTTTCGGTAGAAAAATAAAAATACTTGGTATAAMAAAACCTTCATCTCCCCTCCAACCGAACTCCTCCCTCGCTCCCCTCTCTCATCCCTCTCTTTCTCAGCTTCCTTCTTCATTGTCACCTCACAAATCAGCGCATAACTGGCCAACATACAATCCGATTCATTGAGTTATTCCTAACAACCAATAAAGGTATGATCTTTAATTTTTTTTCAGTGTTCAGTATTTTGTTCTGATTTAGTTCTTGCTTTTGTGAAACTATTAACTATTGAAAACTTGAATGACAATAACAGTTATTTCCATCTGGGTGTTTCGTTGCTTTCTGCTATTCTTTTTGAGGGATTAGTTTTAGAAATCAATTTGATTGGTAATGCTGTGTTTTAGTGATGGGTTTCTTTTGCTTGTTTCAATCTTTTGAGGGTTTTGTCTTGTTGTGTTGTTTAATATTTTGCACTTTTATTGGGATTTCGATGTTTGAATTTGAAGTTATTGGGTTTATTTTGGAGAAAATCCTCCATCAGATTTTGGGTCGTCTCCATTTCCAAGAAGATAATTCCAATTCTTGTTAATAAAGTCCACTTTATAGATACCCATGAAATATTCAATTGAATTTATGCTCACCTGTGAATTATTATCTCTTTCCCCTTTGACCAAAAATGTGTTCTCCCCCCGGCGTGGAAAAAAATAAATATAAAAAAATTTTTTTAAATCCGGAATGTGAACTTTTATTTTTTTGCTACTTGTTTTGAGCTTACTAAACTCCATTGATGGTCTAGTTTTCTCTTAAAGCGGCGATTTTATTGTTGGAATCTTATTACTGATAACTTTTCTATGAATGAAGTCTTTGTGCTGAAATGGCTACGCGAATGTTGATGTGTATGTGTATGTTTAGGCTTAAGGATTAAGACTAATTCTTTGGCCTTTCACTGCTTATTAAGCGCTGCGTCTTGGTACCAAACGTGACCATTGTTTATTCTAGTGTGTTCAATTGTTTAATCCGTTTGCATACATCATCATGAAACTGATTTTTTGCTTTGGACTTTGCAGCTATGTATCCCTCCAGAGGAGGCAATTCTTATGGGCAGCAGTCTTACAAYGCACAATCGGCATATGGCCAAAATGTAAATGTTATGGAGATTACACTCTAAATTGCTTGTGATTTGGACTATGTTCTCTTAATTCATGTCTTTTTGTTGTGTCTTGTGATCCTAAGTGCATATCTATGTCTCCTTTTTGCAGCCTGCTTCTACTTTTCCTGGAAACCCTGCCAGTGGACCAGCTACTAGCTCTCAGTTGAACATGGGGTCTCGACATCCATCAATTTTGGGTGGTCCTCATGAATCAGAAATCGGTGGTTTTAGAGGTCATCCTTCAGCCTCACAGTATGGAGGACAATACGGTTCTTTGTACAGCCAAAGTTCTGTGAGCACTGCTCAACAGGTTAGTGGATATTGAACTAAAAACTGTTGGAAAATAGGGTTTTCAATTTCTCAATGTAGGTAACTGTAAGTAATTTTTTATCTCTAAATGTTGTTTCTTATAAGAATGCTTCTTGCCAAGCCTCCAATATTAAAACCTTATCAAATTGACATTATTATTGTTTTTAAATGCATTTTGACTTGTTGACAAATTTCAGTAATCGATTAATCATTTTCTTTCTTTTATTCAATTTGTGACCATGTTTTTTCTTTTATTTATTTATTTATTGAAGGGTACTGCACTAAATGCTAAGGGTTCCGGGCCATCTTCTATGGAAGGCCGTGCCAGTTATGGTTCAGGGATAGCAGATTCTCCAAAGTACTCCTCTAAAGACTATGTGGCTACTGCTAGCCATGGGTATGGGCACAAACCTGAGCTCTTAATGCCTGATAAGATGACTGAGTATGCATCACTTGAGAGAAGGCAATTTGCTGAAAGGCAAGGGACTTATGTTGGAAGGGATCTGCCTGTTGAGGCTGGTGGGAGATTTGCTGATTCTGTCAGTTATAAGGTTTTTTCCCCAAAATTTTTCCACCAATATGTTTATTGTTTTTTCTTAATTTTGTTTTCCATTCTCTTATTTATAAAGGGGAAGAGAGTGGATGCGAAAGGGGTTGGAAAATATAAYCTGGCATGTATGTTTATATTCTAATTTTCCAGGACTCTTGCTCTTTTCCAATTACCACATGGTTGCTTTTAATATTTTGTAAATTCTTTTATGATTTCTACRTAGAAAATAACAAGTAGTTTTTATATATGTTTTGTCCTTTAAGGTTAGGTGGTTTAATTAGCATACTCAGAAATTTAATGAAACAACTAGGTTAAGGTTCTCTGTTTATTTCAGTCTAAAAGCTTCTAATCTTTGACAAAAAGTGAAAATATCCCGCACTTGCATGTTGCATTTGAAGATGATGCTTTTGTACTTCCGTRGAGCTTAATTATCCATAATAATCTATCACAACAGCTTTTCTGTTATCTTAGCCAGTTGAGTATCATGTATTAAGCAGCCTTTTATAAAGGAATATGTTGAATATACTGCCCCCTTGCTCCTAAGCCTGATTGTGTGTGATTTGGACTTAGATATGCTAAGTCGATTTCTGCGAGTCACTTCTAGGGACAGATTTGTCAACTCAAGTACATATTGGATTATCGGTTTTCTTATAGTCCTCTTGTTACTTATGATTATGGTAACTTTTGTAGTGATGTAGTTTGTCAAAGATGGTCATTGGGGAAACATTTAGCTCGTCTAAAGTAGTTTGTTTTAAAAGAAATAAGTTACTTTTATAACAATAGATACTTAAAAGGCCTACACTACCCTTTTTTTTTTATATATATATTCTAATGACATCCTACATCAGGGCTATCACAGCTACATAACTGCGGTTACTATTTATAACAATCACTGCTGTTTCTGTTTTCTGAATGCCCTTGTTTCTACTGTTTCTTTTCCTAAGTCTTTTTCTTCTTCTATTTGTGTATTAATCATGCTAGATTGTGGTCAGCGTATTACAAACTCTGTTCTGTGCTTGGTTACCAATTTTCACATATTCTTCCCATTCAACAGTCTGAGATGTATGATCGTCTGGATCAGGCTTCACTTCTTCGACAAGACCAGATGCTTAAGCCTCAAACTCTGCAATCTGCTCCCCATGAGAGTTCCAGGTATTTATGATTGAAGTTGATTGTACAAGCTTTCCGAAAGCTCTGTCTTTTCTATATATCCTATAATATGTAGCACTGGGAATGTTTTCATAAATAGCAGTAACAATGAATCCTTCTGTCAGTGCTCTACCATGTTTGTGAATTTGCCCTGCCTGTACATAGCCTTATCCAGAGACATTATTATATATTCCTTTTTACACTGAATAGCAACACATTTCTGGCAGACAAGCTGATTATCTTGCTGTAAGAAGTGGTACATTTCGTCATCCGGCCCAAGAGCTTTTGTCATATGGAGGGAGACTTGAGGCTGATCCTCGTGTGGTTGGAAATTCTTCATATAGCGGTCAACCTGCTCCTTCAATCTTGGGAGCAGCTCCTCAGAGGAATGTGGATGATCTTGTGTATGCGCAAGCTTCTTCAAATCCTGGTTATGGAGTGAGTCTGCCGCCTGGTAGGGACTATGGCATGAGCAAAGGGCTTTATGGGACTGCTCTTGAGTCCGACTTTCCTGGTAGTCTTTCATCACATAGTGGGCTTTCAAGAGTTGAAGATAAAAAAGATGATAGATATGCTCGTGAACTTGATTTAAGGGAAGAGGAGCGTCGGAGAGAGCGACTGCGTGATAGAGAAAAGGAAAGAGAACGAGAACGGGATCGTGAACGTGAACGTGAACGTGAAAGGGAGCGTGAAAGGAAGCGCCTTATAGAGATTAGAGAAAAAGAGCGTGAACGTGATCGTGAACGAAAACGAGCTCTTGAAAGTAGGAGGGAACGTACACCACCAAGGGCATCTAAAGATCGTCGTGGAACCTCGTTGACGAAGGATGGAAAATCCTCAAGGAGAGACTCTCCTCGTCGAGACGCTCATCATAGGTGGATCACGATGTTTAAATATATCATGCTCTAGTTCTCTATTTATCGCTGCTCGCATATCATGCAGCTTCCTAACTAACTTCTTGTTCTATTACGCTGAAGGATCCATTCGCCTGTTAAAGAAAAAAGGAGAGATTATGTATGCAAGGTAAAGARACATGAAAAAAGCCTACCTTCTCTATATTAATATTTGTATAATCTCATCCYTCTCTATGGGCATCTGAAATGGATGYTGCTTGGATTYCTACCAYATCTTTCCTTTCCTTCATTCTAAAGAGAGYTGTTTTCTTAGTTTCTGGAAGATATTCTTTTGTTCTCTCCTTTTTGAATTTGTTTTTTTCTTGATTGAGTTTCCTTTGTCTTGGACTCTGCCTCTCATGCCTTCCAGACTGCCCTTGTCTTTCTGATTTGGATTCCTTTTAAAAATAAGCATTTGACTACATGGCCAGATGGCCTGCTCCATTTTTTTCCCTCATCCAATAATTTTACATTGTTTCTACAATATTGGTGTGCTTCAAAAATTTTCCAGCGCTCCAAGATGGTTACTGGTCCTACTGGATACCCACAGAAGCTTGACAGAACATGTAATATATGTTATGACAGATGAGTATCTTGTGACCCTGAGTATGGGATGACTGGATGTTCTCCAACACAATTGTATTTGATAGTAGCCAAGCTAAGAAAAGAGAGCTCTCTGGTGTCCTTTATGATAGACATAAATTATCATAATTCACCTTATCTTGCTATCATTGGCTTGGTGCATCTTGGGACTGTTAAATTATCTATTATTCCTCATTTACTGAGCTCTTGTCACAGGATTACACCTCTTGTTTGTACAGTGGAAAGGATTATTTGTTCACTGGAAAGCGCAATCCCCAGCTTATATATCCACCGGATTTTCAAAGGTTGTTAAGAAAAAATATGGGTTAATCCTCGATTTTATTTTAACTACTTTTGTTAGTGATATGTATTAAGTCTACTTTCCTGATACCTCTTCAAAGGGTGGTTAATTGGCCAAGGGATACCTGAAACTTACCTATGACACCCCCTGTCAATATGTGTTTTTTTCCCTGTTGTCATTTCTTGCCTTCTTTCTCTTTCTCTCTTAAAACACACATCAACACGACTATCTACAGCCACCTGCAATGACTATCATGAGAATCAAGTGAGTCTTAGCCTGTAGTGAAAATCATTTTCCACTGTGAAAACGTTGATTCCTAATACCTTAAAAAAACAGTTTATTCAATGTCAAATTCTGTTAAGCTATAGCTTGCAGCTGGTCATGGTGAAAAACGAAAATTATTTCGTGGTGTATCTAGGTATTTTAGGCCAATGTTTTTAATCTATATCTTTTTAAATTAAATGTATGTTGATAAAAAGCATCTCTTTTGGCATTTAACTTCTTCATTCCTTGTGGGTTGGTTACAGCTCTTGAGCAGATTGTTGTGAAGATGAGAGCACAATGCAGATCCAAAAGAGTCCACACAAAGACTCAATATATAGTCTGTTAATCCAGAATATAGGAGAACAGTGTGGAACAATAGGTGAACTATAACTCTTGTTCCTCTTAGCTCTATTTATCAGAAGTATTGAGAAATTGTCTATTTATGCATTGTGAAAGTTTCTTAAGATGTACAAGAGAAGTTTGTTGTTTGAAACCAGTTAGAAATTATGAAAGGAGGTGGTTGATGTATTAAAAATGTGAAACTTGTACTAGTTCTTGTCATATTCATTAGATTCTCTGACCTATTTTGTTCAGTTGATGTCTTATCTCTGGTTGGAGATGGACTTTTTAAAAAATGCATCCAAGTCATTACTTACTGTGAAATTGTGGATGCTTTAGAGGACTTGCCATTACATTTTTTCAAAGGTTTTATAAATTATAATGTCTGTACCATTTCATGCATGTCTTTGCTCTTACTGAGAGAGCCATGTAAACATTGCATTTTTCTGTCACAGCTTTTATAAATTTATTGAAAAAAGATTTTAGAATACGCATAAATTGCTGGTTACTTAGGTCTGACTAGGTTGGATTCCTTAATGGACGTTCTAGGTACTTGGTTCAAAGAATAGCTAACTGGAAAACAACAGTATGCAGTAGGCAGTTTTGTACTGCAAACAAATAATTGCTTTCTTGTTGAAAATTCTAGAGGGCTGATTATGGTGTATTATAATATATGCATTTTATACAGTCAATAGCAGCACTTGATTAATACAATGCCTTGGTTAACGTAAATGGGCTTTTGGGTCTTGGGATTTGGAAAGCTAAAGTAATAAAGCTCAAGATTAAAGGTTTCATATTTCTTCTCAATGATAGTCATGTACGGATGAACTAGGCAAGTACAAGCTTTATGTTATCCCGCTAGGATTTGCCTCAGAAGGAATTTATTTTGGTAAAATATCACAACAAGATGATTATAGTAGTGAAGTTCTTTCCTGCAAGGGCTGCAACTGCACCATTGCCTGCTAAAGGTCAGCGGTTCACCAGTCGAACTCAATAGATTACATCTTTTAAGATATTTCGATGTATCACCTTCTAATTACCTACCTACCAATGCTTCAGAAGGCTAAAGTTTTCTCAAATTTTAGTGACTGCTCTTGTTGTGGAACATGTGGTAATTGTGCWTCTATGTTACCCATCCAAGTTTAGCTTGGCCCACATTTTATTGTGGTCTTTTGCATGCATTCCACTTTAAACAAGAAGTTACATTTCCAAATCTTCTCAGTTGTCAAAACTGCTTTTCTGTTGGCATTGCTGCCCCAAGAAGTTACAGGAATTTACTGCCCCATATCACTTAATGAAAATATGAAGAGGATTTTGAAT
This sequence comes from Bassia scoparia, assembly GCA_008642245.1. Lineage (NCBI taxonomy): Eukaryota > Viridiplantae > Streptophyta > Magnoliopsida > Caryophyllales > Amaranthaceae > Bassia > Bassia scoparia. The sequence goes on from SNQN01000562.1 coordinate 20,661, forward strand.
CAAGTATAATACAACACGTAGCTTAAGGGACTGTTTCTACARGTTGAAAAAAATTATTTAAGGGGAAACTTCCTGGAGGTATTCTCCTAATTTGACAAAATCATCATCAAACGACCCCTGTGACTTTGGAGCTTCATTTTTGAGTTAGCTGAGGTACGCTTTAGGTTTAAGTTTCTAGCCCGAATGCCATTACTCTAATGAAAATGTAAGAGTAACATATTCTTTGAGTTACTCTTTTAATTAAGCCTCCTGAACTTCAAAGTTCACGAAGTTTATTTTGGCTAATGTTCTAAACCTCAAGGGTGCCTTCGGAAATTTCCCTTAAARCTGTGAGTCATAGAATAAGTTTATTCAATGTTCTATGAGTTCCTGTAGCAGCTGGACAAAGACTACTGCGGTACTGCCTTTGATAAATGCTTCTTGCAGTATTGAGTGGCTCAAGTAGTCAAGTTGATTAGTGTGGATCAGACTAGCTGTGGTAGTTACAAAGTTGGATTGTCGGAGTTCCCTTGAAAAAATAAAATCAAGTTATAACTAAATGCCTTTTGTTATATGTTATAAGAAACACTTCTCTTTTTAATAAATGTGATTATTGCTTGTTGTTTAGACTTGTTAACCTTATTGTGGTCCAAATTAAATATTCTTTTATGGTCAGATGAACATTTAGGATGAAGCCTCAAATTATTTTGATTGTTTTGTGCTGCTGCAGATGATTTTGATGAGCGGGTTGAGCAGGAGTGCTACTGAAGACCTCTGCTCTGAGAAACTTCAAGACGATCGCATTCCACACATTTGCAATATATTGAAGTTTGCTATTCTAAAAAAGGATCGCGCCTTAATGGCAATTGGAGGCCCATGGGATCCAGTTGATGGTGGAGATCCTTCTATTGATGATTCATCATTAGTTCGGACTATTATCAGGTTTGTGCGTCGGTATTTCTTTCTAATGCCTGTTTTTTAAGTACAATGATTGTTTGTATGATTATAAAATTAAAAATTTTAGGTATGCTAAAGATTCAAGTCATCTTGATCTTCAAAACTGTCAGCATTGGAATCGATTCCTTGAGGTAAGTTATTTATTTATTTTTTAAAATATATTGTTAATAACCTCTTTACATACTTGTTTAGTTAATATTTTAGCTCAAACTTTAGTCTAGATCGAATTTCATATAAGCATATGGATAACGAGCTTCATATACTTACTCCGTCTTTTTTATTAGATGTTACACTTTTTTAATTGTAGACTCCAATGCAATTTAATGGTAGGAGAGAGGTAGAGAGAGAAATTTAAGTGGGGGCCTATGTAATTGGAGAGAGATAGAGAGAAACTTTCAACAAAAAAGAAGTGTAACATCTAATCCCAAATTTCCTTTTAAAGAAATTGTAATTTAGGAAGTGTRAYATCTACTAAAAAAACAGAGGAAGTATATTGGAATGAATTACTAAAATTAGTTAAAATATATAACCAACACTGAATATATTCTGGTATGATTCAAGCTTTTATTAGCTTAGTTATAAATTAATATGAGTGAGCTTTTAAAAATACATAAACATGTTGATGAGCCTAAACGACTTGAGTATAACGTTGTTTGAACTAAGGCTCTAAATTTGTATATTAATCGAGCTTGAAAATTTTTGTCATGAAGAAGCTTTGAGCAATCTTTTACCTAGATTGTTTGCAAATTACTTGCTTAGCTATCATAGAACAAGGTGTAATATCCATTATCCAGTAAAGGAAATTAGGTACTCTGTTGACTATATAAATTTCGGCTTGTTYACTAATCAGCTAATTCCGTCAATGATGTTGCGATCTGCAGATACACTATGATAGAATTGGAAAAGATGGTTTGTTTAGTCATAGGGAGGTTACTGTGTTTTTCGTTCCAGATATTTCCGTCTGTCTCCCCTCCTTATCTGCATGGCGAGAACAGTGGCTGGCACATAAGAAAGCTGTTGCAGACCGTGAGAAGTTACTATCTTTAGGAAAAGAGGTTTGTCTTTGAATGTTTATCTATCTTGTCATGCTGCTTCATCTGAAAAATCTTAAATTCTCTTCCTCTAATTTTGAGATTATTACTTTTGTAAGGCCTTAGGCTCGTATAAAACTCTCCCTCTTGAGTCTTGGGTATGGATCCAAGAGTCTGACATGGAAATTCTGAATATGAGGACATGGACGAGTTATTCTGTTAATAACTCTTTTACCACTCCATGAGTAGTAAATTACTTAAATGTATTGATTTTGCCTTTTTAAAACAACAAAAAGTATCTTCTCAATGAACAGAATGATTGCAAGTCTAACCTATGAAAGAAATGAGTAACATTCAAGGTTAACTGYAGGAAATWAATTTGTAAAACAAATTAATAGTGGCCCAGATGAAAGATATACCTTTGATTAATCTAATTGATCTTTGTTGCCTTTTAGTTATCYCTTCTTTTTCCTTGTTCTACTTGRTTGCAGAAAGAAAGTTTTGATTTTTGCACACACTTGAGTGATTTTCATTTCTGTGACTGAAGTACCCAGTTGATGGTTTTTGTCATAATCTTAATTCAAATCCATTTCTGTCCCTTTTCTGTTTATTCATGCTCTATGTATTATTCTATGCAGAAACTAAAGGACAAAAAGGATCCTCTAAAAGGTACTGGTATTCAGTACTTATAGGTGAATTGTTAAAGTTACTCTAGAATCATATGAACTTACTCTACCTTCATTTTGTTGCAGAAAGTAGCTCTCCAAGGGATGTTAAAAAAGGCGAGAAAAAGAAAACTGCGAGTACAGGACTGGCAGTTGATGTTAAGAAAGAGAAAGGTGAAGACATGCAGAAGTCAAGCACAACTGATAAGGACGGAGAAAACATTGTGAAAAATGATGAGAAAAAAGAAGTTGATGAAGTGACTAAGGAAGTCAACAATTTAGAGAAGGAGGCAGGGGCTACATCCAATACTAAAAAAARTCCAAAGTTAGCAAAGAAAAAGATTGTGAGGAAAATTGTCAAGCCAAAAGTTACTGGTAAAACACCCACTGGTGAAGGTGGAAGTAATGGTAATAAGTTAGAAGATAAGCCTGTAGAAAATACTGGCGTCATCTCAGAAACTGTTGGTCAGCTGGACACATCACCTGCAGATGACACTAGTGTCAAAACTTTCACTAGGAAGAAAGTTGCAAAAAAGATATCAGAAACTGGTGCTGATGTGAAAGAAGTCGGCAAAGAATCTGTTGTAAACAGTGATAAACTGCCAGACACTACTGAAGATAWGCYAGAGGTGCAGTCAGATGCAACTGTTGCTACTGCTGTTAAAGATGGTCCTGTGAAAAGAGTTGTAAAAAGGAAAATCATCAAGAGGGTGCCAAAAAAGAAAGTGACTGCTGGAGTAGTCAACAGTGAGACTAGTGACACCAAGACTCCAGTGATTAGTGCTGATAATGCAGGGGATGGACAGGTGAAGAAAGAACAGGCTACTGATGGTGAAAATGTAGTGATTGGTGCTTGTGCAACACCTGTAGGAGAGAGTTCTCAGAAGGATGATGCATTGCTACCAAGTAAAGCTGAGAAGAGTGTCGACAAGGTTAAAGGAAAGGAAGAAGAAAAACTTGATGAGAAGAAAGTTTCTGAGACTAAGAATGTTCCTGCGAAGAATATTCAAGCTGATGGCAAGGACAAGTCTAACGGAAAAGAAAAGATGAAGGATGAAAAGGGAAAAGATCAAAAAGATGATTTGAGAAGCAAATCTGGCAAAGATGAGGATAGGAAAAAATCTGATGAACCTCCTCGTCCTGGGTTTATTTTGCAAACAAAAAGTGGCAGGGCTGCTAAAGTATGTCTTTAAGATTTTAATTTATCTCCCATCTGACGTAATGCATCTAATTATCAGTGATTGATTATCGAATTTGCTGCAGTTACGATCATTGTCACTTTCCTTGGATTCGTTGCTGGATTATTCTGACAAGGATATGGAAGAGGAAACATTTGAGGTGTTTTCAATTCTCCCTTTACCCCCTTTGTTATGCCTTGCTCTTTTGGTGTTTAATTATTTATAATACTGCGTTACTTTTTTTCTGAACTTGACTGGCATACCACATACGTTTGTTCAGCCTTGACCATGTTTCTGTTTTCCTTATCACAGTTGTCAATATTTGCGGAGTCTTTCTATGAAATGCTTCAATTTCAGATGGGCTCTAGAGTTCTGTCATTTTTACAGGTACAGATGGGGAGTTTGTGCTTTTTACTTATTTCTTGCGAGTAAACTATGTTATGCTTAATTGTGTTTTTTTCTTTTTTTTTTTTTTTTTTTTTTTTTTCTTTTTTTTTTTTTTTACAGAAATTGCGTGTTAAATTTGTCACCAAAAGAAATAGTCGGAAACGACAAAGGGAACAGAATGTTGACAGCAAGAATAAGGAGAAGTCAGCTACAAAGCGTCCAAAAACTGATGCTGCTGGAGAAAAGTCTAGTAAATCCCAGGCGAATGATGAAGTTCGTTCTGGTGATGATAAATTGATAACCAAGGAAGATAACACAGTTGACAATGGTGTTAAACCAGAGAAAACTGATGAGGCTGAAAAGGTGATGGCTGAAGATGATGAAGAAATGATTGAAGAGGACCCAGAGGAAGATCCAGAAGAAGATCCAGAGGAAGATGAAGAAGAAGAAGAAGAAGAAGAAGAGGAAGCAGAAGAGGAAGAAGATAAAGATGATGAAAATATGCAGGATGCAAGCCCTCAAAAAGATTCTTCCAAGGAGGTACTAATGCATGAATTTTATGGGGGTTTCTTTTCCTTGAAAATTTGTGCTATTTTTGGCCTTCTTGCATCACATTTTGACGACTCTGTTTCCCCTGCTTTTTCCTTGGTTTTCAGTGAATCACGATTTGCAGAGTTGGCTATGAGTCTTTTATCATTTTATTGTTTTGTTTATTGGGGGTGGGCTGTGGAGGGGTTAATTCTTTCAGAACCTAAATTCAACTTTTGTTCTAGGGTGCGTACAGGTTAGACTTATTATGTTCTTTTTTTGTTTTGTTTATCAACTAGAATATCGAACAAGGAAAGACTGATACTGAGAAGAATCAGAAACAGGGTGATGAGCAAGACACAAAGAAGCAAACTACGGAAGATAATGCCAATGGTAGTGAGAAGAAGGGTAGTGTTGACTCAGCGGTAAGTAAACCAAAAGAAGTAAAAGCTGAGGTTTCAAAGAAAACTTCAGCTGATAAAGCACCTGTGGACAAGGATTTACTCCAGGTATGTGACTGAGCTTATTAGATTTGAGACCTCGTTTGAGGGGCTAATATATTTTTCCTGACAGTGATTTTTTGTTGTTTTTGTTAGGCTTTTAGGTTCTTTGATCGAAATCGAGTTGGCTACCTCAGGGTAACGTCCAATCCAACTTTTATTKATTAGCTTAGCTTCATTTGACTAAATAATAGCTATATAAATAAAAGTAGGGTGGTGGTTAGGTCTGACTCCGAGTCACTAAAGACCTGACTAATGTGACTAAACTGTAATTAAATAGCCATATTGTATAAAAATTATGAAGAACTTCCCAACTTATTGACAAGGAAATGTGCTCATAACTGTGAATCCAGGTGGAAGATCTGAGGATAATTATTCACAACCTTGGGAAGTTTCTTTCTCACCGAGATGTGAAGGTTAGAACATACTTGAGACAGCATGTTGTGCACTCTCTTGTCATATGTTTATATGTGCTTTTGTAGTTCAGAACTTTTTGGCTAATAGAATCTTCTTCTCTAGGAACTGGTGCAAAGTGCTTTATTGGAAAGCAATACAGGACGGGATGATCGCGTATTGTACGAGAAGCTGGTGCGAATGTCTCTTGACATGAACAAATGATTGCTGTTTAACTGGCGTTGTTGCCTTAGCTTTTAGATCTTATAAAACTGTGAACCATATCATCGGGTTTTATATATATTTTTTCTCTTTAAATAGATACAAATATTAGAGGAAACAATTCATCATTATGTTACCCTCATATTGGGATTGACATAGGAGTAAGGTAGAATTTGCAACAGGCAAGTCCTTAATAGGATAAAATTCTTCAGGAGAAATGCAAGTATGATAAATCTGATGTTTCTTTAGTGTTCTGTTTTCAATCTATTTATTTTCTTTTCTAATAGTTGGGTTCTGTTTCAAACTGAACTTACTACAACTTATTTTTTCTAAAACTTATATCTAAATAATTTAAGGCGAACAGGTCTAAGTATGTGTATTTTAGTATAAGTCGAGTAAATATTAATGACCCAACATGTTGCTTGTATGATTGCTATAGCTCTTCTAGCAATGGGTCCTACAAGAGTGAGTTAGCAATGTTTTTTTTTTAAATTTTTTTTTTTTAATTTTTTTATTTTTTTTATTTACCACGATAAGGTACACGGGTAGCACCTTACACAGATTCTATCTCAGAAATTGTGCAATGGGGGGTGGAGGATAATACCCCGGCATAATGCCCGGGGAAGGTGAGAAGCTTACCACCAAGCTATCACCCACTTCCTTAATTAGCAATGTTTATGTTCCTGCTACCACCAGCATACACCCCTTTTTGTGCCATGAAGAGAAAATTTCAACCTTTGCCGCTTTCAAAGGGGAGTATTAGTTTGTTGCTTACGAATTCTAATTGTGAAGCGAAAATAGACAATCGTGTTTAGCTTGTTCTCGTCTATTCAAAGCGTCATGGTTGGCAATTCTTTGATTATAAATGTTTAAGAAGCCTAGGATCTTACATTGAAAGTATATTCCCAGTGATTACATACATGTGTTTTTAAGACTATTACGGAGTATTATACTCTACAGAAGTTACTATATGCATCAAATTCACAATAAATTTATTGTGCATTAAAGCATATAATGACCATTTACATCAATATAGTCATTCACTTTACCTCAATATAGTGATAAATAATAAGGGTCACTATATTGATCAAAAGGGTTACTATATTGACTAAAATGGTCAATCTAATATGATGCACAATAAATTTATTATACACCCAGCTCGTTTTGTGTGTAACCAGCCACACCATAAAATTTGGTGTGGCTGGCAATCCATACATTTTTAAAAAACTAAATAGTACAAAAGGCCACAAAAAGAGGCCACAACAAAACCTAATAATTTTTCCTAAAAAGTAATCTGCCGCAATCTGCCTCCTTCTCCAATCTTCGACTTCTCTCTCCTTCTTCAATATTTGCAGCAATCTGTACAGAAAAAATTTAAAAGAAATGAAAAACAAGAAAACAACCAAACGAAAAAGAAAACTACTTTTACAAAATATAAGAACTACTTTTACGAAATATATGAACTACTTTTATGAATTATATGAACTACTTTTCTCAATTATAAGATCTACTTTTACGAATTATATAAACTACTTTTATGAAATATATGAACTACTTTTATGAAATATATGAACTACTTTTATGAAATATATGAACTACTTTTATGAATTATATGAACTACTTTTCTCAATTATAAGATCTACTTTTACGAATTATATAAACTACTTTTATGAATTATATGAACTACTTTTCTCAATTATAAGATCTACTTTTACGAATTATATAAACTACTTTTATGAAATATATGAACTACTTTTATGAAATATATGAACTACTTTTATGAAATATATGAACTACTTTTATGAAATATATGAACTACTTTTATGAAATATATGAACTACTTTTATGAAATATATGAACTACTTTTATGAAATATATGAACTACTTTTATGGTATGAACTACTTTTCTCAATTATAAGATCTACTTTTACGAATTATATAAACTACTTTTATGAAATATATGAACTACAGTGATACAGCTGTCTCTTATACACATCTAGATGTGTATAAGAGACAGGTATTGTCTCATTGTTGCAATTATTCAACCTAGAAGCATTAAATTCAGAGAAGTTATCCCTTACTCCACTTGATAACATCCAATGCCAACAAACAAGTCATTTTCGATTGAGGAATCCTAAGCACCTTATTCATGCAAGGYAGGTGAGTTTGGAATTTGGATGGTTGGTTTTATGTTTAATTCGCCCAAAGTAGCAAATCAACCCCCTAACTTGCACTAATTGTACAATGTAATACCTTAGTTTTTATTTGGAGTAAATCACCCTACAATTTCCAATTTAGATGCAATTTAATCTATCTATTTCACTATTTATTGCAAAAATACAATCCAAAAATATTTAATAATTCAAATACATGCAATTAAATATTTTTGTCAATTTAATATAAAAATAAAATAAATATTTTAAAAATCAGATTATTATTAATTTTGGGTGAATTGCACCTAATTTTAATCTTAGGGGGTTGATTTGCACTAATTAAACCTAAGGGTGATCTTGCACAATTGATAAGAGTAACAGGGTTAATTTGCTACAAATGCTTGTACAATGAAGATTATTATGCTGAAGCATATAACATTGTAACATATCTAAAACTATTGCCCTTTTTAGAAATTTGACGGTAGGAAACTAGCTATACCAAATCAAAATATTTGTTTTTCATGTCTATATTATAATTGTAAATGTCATCATTAGGGCTTCTTTATTTCAGTTTATTTTAAGTTTAGTCTCATTCAGTTCAACTTAATTATTTTATGACTAATTTGTTATTAATGATAATGATGGTAGTAATAATATTGATAATAATTATGATTGGAAGAATGATGATAATAATAATAACAAGAATAATAGTAATAATAATGATAATGATAATAATAATAATACTTTAATTCCTCCCTTTCTTTTACACGCAACTTCTGTTTTGGCACGCATTTTAAGGAAAAGATTTACATATGTAAACAAGAAAATGAGCTAATATAAGTTTGACTAGTAACGTATCATCTCATTCTTATAAAATTTTCTCAAAATTTTAGACCCACCATTGATGGTTGCGTTTTATGATACAAGTGGTTGTAAATAAAAATTCATCCTAAATTTGAAGACTATTAATTATAAATTATAGGAATAGAAAGGAAAACATATGATGTATGAAGCTAATTTTGGCAGGATTGATTGCGCAACATGCTGTCTAATTACTCAAGACATGTAGGTCAAATAGATCGGTATATACTCTCTAGTAGTCTAGTTCTCCTATTATACTAACTATACCATTCTACAAGTAGTATGTAAATGTCCTTTTCTTAGTCTTAAAAGTCATAACTATTCTGGCATTTGGAATTTACTATTTAACATGCCCATTCTGCCTTAAACTATGCTTTTCTTTAAGCAATGATTGAAGTATGTAGACAAGCTAGAAGGTAATAAATTACACAAATAATAACGCAAAACATGCAACTCATTGATCGTCCTAGACACTCAAGCTGATTGGAGGGTTGATGATAATACACATTTATAAATCGATCTAATTTCTAGGAATATACTGTAATACTGCAATATGAGATTGGTATTGTGGATGACTGGGGAGAGATCACATATTCGATCACATTACACTCCAAAATTATAAATATGAAACTGAAGACTTTGAAAAACTAACCTATTTTTGACAATTAATAAACAAACTCGAATAAGTCAAGGGTAAAAGGCATAAGAAATATAAAATAACACTCACTCTTGTCTAAGATAAATGAGGTCTATACAAAATCACTAATTTCGCACATAGATGATGTTAAGTTTTACATGAAGTCCATACGTATCCCAGAATGATACGGATGAAGTACAAATATAGTGTTGTTTAGGATTTGCACTAATAGTAGAGATAAACTCTCCGCTAAATTACAAAACAAATAAATTCAAATAATAGAGAAATCACCCAGCGATTTTTTTGTTTGAGAAAAGCCTCAAAATCCTTACCACCTACTACTCACCCTTTTTCTCCCACATCGCATCATCAAACTGTCATCTGATGAAGAATAGCATAATTATATGCCAGCAGACAATAAGATTTAATTAAATAAGTAACGATTGATATGACTGGCAACACCGCTGCTTTATATCTTATTATCCAATCATCTTCATTACCAGTAAATCAGCTCATAATCATATAATCATAATCAATCAAGTTTCTTCATTCATGTCATTCATTCATTACATATTCATCATCATAACATTCATGCTCCATTCATTACATTGGACATAATCACATCTCAGGCTGCTACGCACACCGAGAAATGGTAAAATAAAACTAGGTAACATGACAACTTTCCATCCTCACCTCAATGTCACAATCTATGCTAAAGAAGAAACCTAGGAATATTATAGACATGATCCCATGCTGATTTAGTCACAAATAGTGATGGCAACGTGTAGGATCTGGACTGGATCCTACTGATCCAGACTCCGATCCGTTTTTGAGAGGGAGGATCCATATCATCGGATTTTTTTTGAAGGATACATATCCATATCCGATGGATCCTACGGATACGGATGTAAAACGATCCAAACGGATCCTATTATATTCTGCATCATTTGCCTAATATGCTAAAATAATTAATATTTTAGTATGTAACCAAAAGAATATATGATAGTTCATACAATTAAATTCCTAGATGAACCAATTAACTTGAATTTGAATATTATTATTGATAATATAACGATCGACTAATATTACATATTACCTCACATGCACGCTTTAAAGTAAAAGTGAAAGAAAATAACAAACATTATTATACAAAGAATTAACACTTTCTTACCAAATTTATTATTTTATTACGTAGTAGAGGAAGATGGGTAATTAAGTTCTTGATTAAACTCTTCTATTTAGCCACTAAATTATTAGTAAAATAAATAAATCATCATTTTTTTAAAAAAAAAGGGTAAAAACGGATCTGGATCTGGATCCAGTGCCATATCCAGATCCAGAGTTCTTACTAGGACCGTATTACCAGCGATAAAACCGGATCGACGGATCAAAATTTTAAGATCCATATCTGCAAAACGGATATGGACTCCGGTGATCCGGCGACGGATCCAATATCCATCTGCATCTCTAGTCACATAACAAAACAAAAAACATTGTCTGCATATTACAGCTAGAAACAGACCAAAATAGTTGTTGTACAACAGATAGTACTAGTATACAACTAATTGAATTAATGGACTAATTAACAGACTTGAGCTGATTAATTATGCTTCTTTAACCTCCCCTCAAGGCTGTGTTATAGCTAGCATAAAGTAACAAGGCCCAGCTTGGAGACAGAGATAGTGCTGAAGTGATAAGCTTTGTATTCCAGTGTTTAGGTAAAAAATCAGCTAGTTGCTCAGTAGCAAGGAAACACATATGAGGCAACGCAATGACTCATTAATTCACTCATATGTTGATCTCTATACAGTGTAAGACCACCATGCTTTTGTCTTTTCATGATGCACAAGGTTTGCTGCTATGGCAAGTGCTGCTTTGTTATCACAATGAAGTACTGTAGGATCTAGATGTTTCAGACCCAGTTCCTTGAGTAATTGCCTCAACCACATGACCTCACATATGCTTAGAGCCATGGACCTCACCTCAGCTTCTGCAGTTGATCGTGCAACAACTATTTGCTTCTTGGATTTCCAGGAGATGGGAGAGGATCCTAGCAGAATACAAAAACCAGAAATGGACTTTCTGGTSCTGGGACAGCTAGCCCAGTCACTGTCACAATATGCAGTGAGGTGAGCTTGACTGGATGAAGCCAGCAATATGCCTTGTTCTGGTGAGTTAGCTAGGTATCTCAGCACCCTTATACCAGCTTGATAGTGTGAAGAAGTAGGATYATGCATGAAGGTACTYAGTACATGGACTGAGTAAGTAATATCTGGCCTGGTGAGGGTCAAGTATATCAACTTCCCAACCAGTTTCTGGTATTGCTCTGGGTGATCCAATGGAACTCCTGTAGTTGTTGTTAATTTTTGATGACTGCCCAGAGGGAGCTTCAAGGGTCTATACTTGTGTATCCCATATTCTCTTAGTAGATCTTGAACATACTTAGCTTGGGAGAGGAAAATGCCAGTGCTTAGATGATCAATTTCTAGGCCAAGGAAGTATCTAATTTTTCCCAGGTCCTTCATATGGAATTTGGTGGAAAGGAAGACCTTTGTTTCTGAGATCCTTTGGATATTATTTCCAGCCACCAGTAAATCATCCACATACACCAAAACCACAGTGTTTGTTTTTCCACACTTCTTTATAAACAATGAAGAATCTGATTTGGACTGTTCAAAGTTAAATTCCAACAGAGCATCCTTGAGCTTAGCATACCACTGCCTAGGTGCCTGCTTTAGTCCATACAAAGACTTCAGCAGTTTGCATACCAATGTTCCTGRTTCACCCTTAGAGGTAGTATCAGCATCATTCAATTTTATCCTTCCCCCTGCATGCTTGTAACCTGGTGGCATCTTCATATACACTGTCTCCTGCAAATCACCATGTAAAAAAGCATTTTTAACATCCATTTGCTCTAAGTTCCATCCCTCAATTGAGGCTAATGCAAGCAATGACCTCACWGTTGTTAACTTTGCCACTGGTGCAAAGGTCTCTTCATAGTCTATCCCATATTTCTGTCTATTCCCTAGGACCACCAACCTGGATTTGAACCTTTCTACACTCCCATCAGGTTTGTATTTCACCTTGTACAACCATTTGMATCCTATTGGGATTTTTCCAGGGGGTAAAGTGGTTATTTCCCAAGTGTTGTTTTCTTCCAATGCTTGTAATTCCTCATTCATTGCTTGCACCCATTCAGCTTGCTTAACAACATGCTTAAAATTGACTGGTTCTTTCTCTTTTTTCAGTTCACTCATGAAACAAYAGAAAGGTTCTGACACATCTGTGTTAATCACACTTTTTACTTCATTAAGCTGTGTCATGCCCCCCATATGATAGTCCTGATGCCACCTAGGTCTTGTATGTACCCTTCCTGATCTCCTCACTTCTATTTCCTCTACATTTTCATTTTCTTATGGTTCTTCATTAGTTTCATCCACATTTTCTTCATCAATCCTATCACTTTGATCAATATTCTCATCAATCTCCTCATCATCCATCACCCACTCATTTTCAGGCTTTCTTAAGCTATCAGACTCCCCCTGACCTTTAGCATGAAAGATTTTGTTGGGAAACACATGCTCATAAAAATTGACATGTCTAGTGACAAAGACAGTTTTTTTTAACAAATTTAAGAGTTTATAATCTTTCTTGTTTTGAGGATAGCCTATGAAAACACAAGGTACCCCCTAGATTGAAATTTATCAGTATTTTTGTCAGGATTATAAGCTAATACAAGACAGCCAAAAACTTTCAAATGAGCATAAGYGGGTTTATGATGGTGTAGTACCTCATATGGAGTTTTTTGATTCAGTACTGTTGTTGGCAATCTGTTGGTGATGTGAACAGCACTTACACATTCACCCCAAAAGGTCAAGAAGACCTGCTTGAAATCTATAGCCCTTGCCATCTCTAAAATGTTTCTGTGCTTTCTCATCCACTCTCCCATTCTGTTGAGGAGTATCAGTGCAAGATGTCTCATGTTATCCCCTTCTCTTTGTACAACCTTGCATACAGTTCACAAACTCCCATGCATTGTCACTTCTAATTCTTTTCCCCTGTTTTACGCACTCAGTTAGATTGAAAAATTTTTGAATTATACCAGGAGTTTAAACTTGTACTTCATCAAGCTAACCCATGACATTCCTGTGTATCATCAACAATATAAAAAGTACTTATGCCCTTCCTGGTGTGATTGTATGGCCCACGATCTAGATGAATGAGTTCAAACGCTTGCTGCTCTGGATTCACTGTCATTATATGTACTCTGGTCATTTTGCTGCAGGACAAATAAGCAGTCTTCATCATCTTTCACAATCCCTTCCTCAGCTCTTGTATCTTCTGCATTCTCTCATATGGTAATGACCAAGTCTCATGCATAGAGTTGATTTCTTCAGCTTCTTTGACCCATCACTCTTTGAGGCACTCTCAGATTCCTCAGCTTTCATAGCTTGTTCCTTGTATTGTTGATTTGATTGCTCATCCATGCTTCTTTTTTCATTCTCTGAATTGTATCTTTCACATGTTCATCACACATGTAGTAAAGACCTTTGTTTCTTTCCTTATACCAATCACTTCTCCATTCTCATTTCTCTGACGGTGCAATACCTAGCATGAACACTACTGCAACTCGCATCAGCACTGAGCTTCTGTATGGACATCAGGCTATGCTTGAAGCTTGGAATGAATAGCACATTTTTAAGCTCAATTCCATCTCATCTCACTCTTCAGTCCCTTCAACTCTTGAGTCTCCACCATTTGGAAGCTTATACTGGAATCTTTAGTTCCAATTTCAGCTCCTTTATCAGGTTTCTACCTGTCACTGTGTGTAGCACCACTTCCATATGCCAATCCTTGGACTCTGCATTCACCAAGTTGCAGCACCATTCCAGAATAGGTGAACGCATATCTCACCACTTTCATCATTTGATCCTTATCCTTGGTCAATCTAGGCAGCATCTGATTGTTCTCCAATTGTTTTGCTGTACTGATGAGCTAGTTCCTCATCTTTCTGCATTTATCTTGACATCCCTGCCACTCCTCTTCCTGTTATTTCCACCTCCTGCTTGTTTTTCACCATCTAGTGATGCTTGCTTCCTTCTCCTCTCTTTTCCTTTGCTGTCCTCTTAACCCTTGCTTTGTCATTGTTCTCATTTTTCCTTCCCTTTGTCATTTCCTGCTGGAAAGCTACTACATGCCAACATTCTCAGCTTTATGTCCCCCTTCCACACACATTGCAATTCCGGCATTGATCTGAACTAGCCCATTTTTCCCACAGTTGCTACAGGACAATTAGTCTTTTTTGATTCATAGCCAAACCACTTCCCTCACTCTTAGTTATGAATATTTGTCTCTAGTTTCCTCCTCCTGTTGCACATGTTGCTGCTTCTTCCACTATGGGAAGTTTAGTCTTTACAATAATTACTTCTCGTTGTGAATAGCTCAACTAGGCCCCCAGAAACTGAAATACTTTTGTTCTTCTCTTTGATTGTTGAGTGCATCTACATATGCTGCAGTTTCAGGATCACTCTGAGATTGCCAGCATTCACATTCAAGGTGGATATTTCTCCCCAAATACACTCATATCAGTGTAATACTCAGAGATTGTCCTCCTCCTTGCTTCATTGAGATATAATTGCCTTGTCAGGCTGTATTTTCTTGTCCCATTTGCAACCGAAATCTTTTGTTCCAGATGCTTCCAATGTCCTTAGCATCTGGATGAACAGAACTGACTTCTTTATGTATCAGTCACATTCCTCAAACCATGGTGATACTATGCATTACATGTATCCCATCTTCCTTTTGATTGGATATAGTTCTTCTTCTACTCCCCCTTCACAAACCCTAGCTTTCTTTAGCAGCTAGCTCAACTCCATATCTTCTCTCCCAAGCCCTATAATTTCTAACTCCTTCTAACTTATTAGTGACCACTGATGTTGTCCATCTGATGTGCAAATATAACAGGCTTGCAGTGTCAATGGATGTTTGTGAGGATGACATGATTTCAGCAGAAACTATATTATTATTATAGATGGGTTCAAACCTCTCAAAGACTCAATTGGAAAATATTGAAAATCACTCAACACAGATGAAACTAAGCATGTAACACAGCAAATATACACACCAGCAATAATGTAAATAAACGGTAAGAAGTGGATTTAATCGAATACTGGCTCTGAACATGAAGACATTGAAGATTATGAACAGATTAATTGAATAAGACTAATGAATATGCTGTAAACACTCTGCTGCTTCATTCATTCATTCATTTCTTCATTCATTCATTTACCTCTCAGCTGCTACACAGAGAGAATGGTTTAATAAAACCTAGGTACATGACAGCTTTCCATCCTCACCATTCACATGTCACACATCTATGCCTTAAAGAGAAACTTAGGAATATTACAGCACATGATCCCATGCTGATTTAGTCACAAACAAACAAAAAACATTGCTGCATATTACARCTAGAAACAAACAAAATAGTTGTTATACAGCAGAGTACTAGTAACAACTAATTTKATTAAATGGAATAATTAATATACTTGAGCTGATTAATCATGCTTCTTTACATCTGATCATCCCTCCACTGTCATCTCCATCTCCACCTCCACTATCGCCCTTTTCTCTCCCCCAATCGCCGCCTCTCTTCTYTCCTCCACTCCATGTTCCTCCATTTGTCTTTTYCACTCATGTCTCCTTCCCAGTAACACCCCGACAAACCCAAATTTGGATTATTGCGACTCTACCTCCACTCTCTCTTTTCCCCTTTTCCTCCCTTCGCGCCGCCTATTACCTCCCCCCTTAGATTTGGATTTTCTTTTTATTTCTTTTTTATTTTCGTGAATTTTGAGGTTTAACCTTCAAAACAATAGTTTAGCCTTGAAACTAACCTCCCATGGACGGTTCGATTTTGGGGTTCAAATACCTTTTTTTGGGTTTGTTTTAGTGGTGTTTGTGGGTTGGCTTTGGGCGATCATTGTGGCTGAATGCGGGGATGGGTGGGTTGTATGGGGGATCGTGGATTAGGGGTGGGGGTGGTCATGGTGGCTTTGAAAGTTAGAAATGTATGCCCTCGTTGTCTAATAGTTCAAGATAGGGACTAAGGGTGGGGGTCGTGGGTTGCATGAAGGTGGGCGAGCATGGAGCCCATCCTTGCGTAGGATCAATCAAGCTCTCCTAAAATAATACCTAAGAGCATCCACAATGACACTTTTTTTGGTGTCCAAATGGATGAGGGTTCCAATATGGATAAACCTACTAATGTGGCTCTGTGACTCAAATAAGGGGAAGTAGCTATGTTGATAGTATAGGTAAAGTCCCCAAAGTTGGAAGTGAGTCAACCTTTTTTTTCTTCATGTTTTTGTAATATTAAAATATAAGGTGTGTTAAGAAAAAGTTGAAGAGAGAGTTTTTGGGTAAGTTTATCATTGTAGGGTGATTATTTAAATTAGAGGAGGGTAAGAAAAAGTGAGTGGAAAATGATGTGGCAAAAGAAGGAGAAGAGAGAGATATTACAAGTATGCTTGATGTGTAATAATTATATGATGTTTTCTCCACTAATCTCTTATGTTTTGATGCGGTTTTAGGCCTTTCGAGGCCCTCTTGCTACTAGTATTCTTTGTCTAATGTTTCCATACTATTTCAGGATTTTATTTTTGATTTTGAGCTATTTAAGAGCACTTTGGATTTTATTTGGAGTAACTTTAGGCTCGGGTCATGATTTGAAGATGGATGAAGAAACCCGCAACTTTTGGGCGGTCGGGCTAGATTGATTTGATGGTCGGAGATTTATATCTTCTTTTATCATTATATATTATACTATACATCATTATCCTGAAGGCATTGATCTATCTTACCTAGTGTTGGTTTTTTTGTGTAAGTAAATTAAAGAGATTTTTATTCACCAAATAAGTAATACAAACCAAGCCTCCATCCTATTATCCAAGCCTTCTAAGAAGGAAAAGGAAGAAATGACTTCCAAGGCACCACCAGAGTAAATCTTGGCTTTGTACATGTCCCAAGCTCAAGCCACAATTAACATACAAATAATGAGATCACCTAAGAAGAGCCTGCCTAATCCCCTGAGGGMATTTACATACGAGCAACATTATAGAAAATGTCCCTATAGAGTATGGAAAGAGATTTACATGTATGTCAAAAAATCTTGTGATTCCTCTGAATTCAAACATGGTACATTGTTTCTATAAAAAGCAAAGGAATAAGGGTGCCCTTGTTGTTTGTTTTCCTAAGCTACTACATTTTTCATAGCCAGCTCAATCACCAAACCAAAATCACAAGACAAAGAAGAGAGATGGAAAT
>SNQN01000562.1:38498-97190 GCA_008642245.1 Bassia scoparia
TTCCTTCATGAATTACCTAACATTGACAACCCTATTTTTAGCCTGTTCGAGATACCAAGTTTGGCTTGGGGGAGCATATTGGAGGGTGTTGGTGTATATAGTGGGTGTTCTTATTTGGAGGCTCGTGATTGGTTGATTTTTTGGGCGTGATATTGTGTTCAATAGATAGTTCTGTCGTTGAGTAGTATCATCGCTATTGTAAAGTGCAAGGCAAAAGTTGGTATTTCATTCATTCACAAAAAAAAAAAGAAAAAAAAAAAAATTCCAAAAATAAGTTCTTATTGCATAGTTCTTTAGTCCCAATAAAGCCTTAGCACTTTTATTTCTTATAATTAAAGATGGTGTTACTATGTGGTTGTGGTTTTCGGTGTTAGTATCGTTCCTGGTTCTTGTGTGCGAGTTTTGCTTGGAGTTTGTCTTAGCCATATGCAACTTTGCTATTCTGTGTTGATTGTAGAATGCTCGCCTTAAAGCGTAGACTTTTAGTTCACATTTCCCAAAATTAATCCTATCCTAAGCCTTAAGCCCCATGTACAAGCTACTAAAATACCTCTCTATGATAAACACGTGTAGCATTTTTGTGTCTGTAGATTGAAGTACGCTTGCCAAGGTCGTGAGTCGTGCATGCATTTCGAGTCGACTTGTAGGTTGAGTGCTATGGAAACTCTTTCAAACACATGAGTGTGGTGAGATGAGGGTGCCTAGTATTTTAGGCTTAGCAAAACTGAGTCATTGTGCACATTTTTAGCATATAGTGGGTGGTTAGAGTCGTAATGGGTTTTATTTAACCACTACATAAAGAGAGGAGTGCCACTAGTGATGAAGTTTCCTTCCTTGATTCCTTTCTCTTTGTAATTTATGGCTAATTGTGTTGTTGAGGTATGCATTGTTTGGAATATAAGCATGAGTTACTTGGGGATCCTTGGTCGGGGAATTGGTCATGATCTAGTGCGATGTCGTTTTGATGGGGTGAAAGGTGCTTTGTTTGAGAATCTGATGGAGTTTGTTGACGGACAAGCAAGAGTTGGCTGGGGGAGTTGATGTATTTGTTTTATTATATGGATTTTCCCGTCTTCATTCTCATGTCATTATAGAAGATTTTGCCTCCGAAAGGCCTTGTTTGCTACTAATCTGGTGTGTTTAAGTGTTTTGATTAGTTTCAGGATCTTTTCATGCTTTTGGATCGATTTTTGGGGGCTGATTGGGATCACTACGGAGCTTTACGGATGTGCACGAGCCTGGATGTGCCGCGGAATTGGGCTTTATGGAGATTCGGAGCCCAACCGATCGGGTTTGGATCCAAACCGATCGTTTCAGATCCAAACCGATCGGTCAAATCCAAACCCATCGGTTTGACGGTCCGTTGGGCTTTTGAGTGGCTTGCTTGTGATTAACTGAGGATGGCAATCTGTAATAGCAACTAGATTTAAATTAGAAATTAGCAAGAGTATTAAGTAGAGAAATCCTAATTTGTAGATATCTTTATCTCCTGATATTTTGCAATTGCTATTATTCA
Organism: Bassia scoparia; assembly: GCA_008642245.1. Taxonomy (NCBI): domain Eukaryota; kingdom Viridiplantae; phylum Streptophyta; class Magnoliopsida; order Caryophyllales; family Amaranthaceae; genus Bassia; species Bassia scoparia. Next base: position 40,015 of record SNQN01000562.1, read on the forward strand.
GTTTATCATCAATTTAGAAGAAGATTCCAATACGTATGTAGATAGCCCTAGTTTGGCATTTTCAATAAGAAATCAAGTCATTCATTCTTCAATTGCATGATCACTCTTTGGTAATTATTTTTCTTTAATCATTTTCTTATTCTTTCAAATTTTATGCTTTTGAATGTTTAGAATTGAGTTAGGGTTATATTTTATTGTTTTGGAATATCATTTGTTTAATTAATAGTTTATTCTACATTATAATCTTGATTTGAGTAGCAATTGATGAGTGAGTGAGTGTTAATTTCTAGAGCGATGGGGATCTAATAGCAGTATGATGGTTTTAATAAATTGGGTTTGTAGCAATTCATTGGCTTGGTTTTAATAATCCTATCTTGATCTGTTCTCATTGTATTGCAATGTTAGGTTAGTGCAACTCGACTTAATTGCGTAATTAGATTAGTACAGAGTTTCTAGAGCTAGCGAGTTCGATAATTAATACAGATCTACGTCAATAGGTAGGAAGAGACTTTCCTAGGTCGAGAGATACGGTTAGGAGTAGTTCTATGGGTTAATGATTCAGAGAACTTCATCCTGTTTAATTAATGCCATGTTATGAATGTTATGCCAAATTGTTGTCAAAATTACTGCTATATATGTGAACCATAAGCTCTAGATTCTTTGCATATTAGTTAATCTCCTTCGTTACTCGTAGGTCATTTTTAATTAGTCTTAATCACACTCAACGCTTCTTTTGATAGTTTAGATGCTGTAAATTCGAATTACTCAGTGGGTTGTTGTTTCCTCGTGGATACGATCTGTTAACCATAGCTGCATGTTAGTTAATAGGTATTTTTGATAGGTGTGCGACACCCTGTCATCGTTGAGTACAATGTGTTCAGTCATGGAAGCTGATTTGAGGTTGTCTATCTATCACGTTGACAATTACAACTAACGATGCTAAGATGGAATAATGAAGGAGCTTCCTTTTGGTTATCTTATATTAAAGGTGAGTTCTCTTCATATTGTTCTATGAGCACATCTTAAATTAATTGTCCAAGATGGGTTAATGCTGGTTGTCCTGATGGTGTTACAAAATTAGGGATAGGTTGTTTTTGATAGGTTCGACAAAAGAGTACAAAAATTGAAAGTTAGCTAAGCAATAGCCCCTGTCCACAAAAAAAAATTGATCCTTGAATTCCACTAATGAAAATGCTTAAATTTGCTATTAATTATAGAGAAGTCTTGTTGTTTTAAGTGGCGAGAAGATTATATAAAAATCCCCCTACACATGAGGATTGGGAGAAAGTGAAGATAATATGTGAATATTTGGAAACATTTAGTAAACTTACCTTGACTTTCTACAATCAAGAACTCCAACCTGCCAACCTTATACTTTTCTAAAATATGTTCTCTGAAAATCTTCTACATGTTGCTAATCCATAAAAAAAATAGCAAAAGTTATTCATGAGAAATATGACAAGTATGGGGATATGTGAAGGTCTAATGGGTGTGGCAAAAGTATACTCGATCCAAGGTAACAAGATGGTTCTGCTTCTTTTTTTTTGGAAAGAATATTTGACGAATTTGATTATGATAGGGAGGTTAGTAGAATTAGTACTCGTTTACGGAATTTAGTGGATGAATATCGGTCTAGGAATGGTAACAATCAAGGTTCTAGGAATAAAAAAATTCAGGTTAAGCAGTGGTAAGATAGTTGAAGGAGACATCTTATGCACGAGTTTGCTCAATTTTTGGAGAAGATCGAAGTCAAAAAGTGACAAGTCTGATTTGGAACAAGTAGTTGGAGGATGATAATGTACCACTTGTGGATGATTTTGACATTCTTAATTGGTGGATAAACAAAGAGGTACATACCCCGTTCTTCAAATAACACGTGAATTTGATCACCTCAGTTTCTACTGTTCATCGGAGTCGGCATTTAGCACAAGTGAGGGTTCTTGACCTTATCGTAGCCGATTATACGAAGTTGTAGAAGCTTTAATGTGTAGTAAAATTGATTTGGACGAGTATTAAAGTAAGGATTATTATTTTATTTTATTAATCCTTTTTATGCATATTTATTTCTATTAACAATATTTTATAATCTTATTACTTTGTGTGTAGATTCTGAGAATTCAGGAACTGAATTTGCTACAATAGTCGGAGAGTGGAGAGGAATGTGTCATGAATTAAGTAGTGACGACGTATTTGATGATGAATAACTTGTAATTTTTTAGTTGTGTTGTTTTCATTTGCACTGTACTGTCTATCATGGCCTATGTGCCTGACTTGGGATATATGCTTTGTACTGAAACTACTAATTTAAAAGTTGGGCCTTTGAATTGTTGTTGTTATTGGGCTGTTTAAGTTACATGTCTTGTGGCCTTGTGGGATTTTCACGTGGGTCTTAGGTGGGGATTTGGCGGGTAGTGGGGCGGAGAAACGGGTTGAGGTGGGATGGAGACCACTGGGTCATGGGCGGAGATAGTTCATAAGTCCCGCCGTGCGGGATGGGGATAAAAGAATACCCATCCGGGGGGATGGGTACGGGATGGGGATAGGAATTGCAATATCCCCCCGCCCGTTTGCATCCCTAAATGACATATTGTTCCGAGGATATATGTTTTATATGTGGTGATCATCAGAGAGCATGCATCACTTATTTTTCAATGTGTCTATCGCTATGCAATATGGTCTCAAGTTATGCTCTATTTCCTTCACAACATCACCAACTCTCTTTCTCTTAAAATCGGACCAAACCGACGAAGTGTGCCTAGTAGTAATGGGTAATATGTCAGAATCAGGATTRGGTTCATTTTCAGTAGCATTATTGGTCGGACTTTCATCATCATCTACTATAKGGGTGAGCAACTCCTTGTTGTTGATGGTTTTGAGCGGGTGGAGGTAGCATCGTTTCTCCCCTCTTGATGTCATACTAACCTAAAATTCATATTCATATTCATCACTCATCAAGCTCATATTCATAAGATTACTTCTATTCAAACAATRATGCAAAATACAGACCATACTACATCAAGTTCATGCTCAAAAATATACTGCTAATCTAAAATTAAATCACAAGTAAAAAAATTATAGAATAAATCACAATTATATTTAACCAGAATCAAAACTAATATCTAACTAGATTAATATACCATAATCAACCTAATATACAGATTGCAAAAATAAATAACTAAATTACATACTCATATAGTCATATACTCATATACATTAATATGTCGATTGAAAATTAAATAACTAGTTCAAAATACTCAATTACTCAAACACCAATTAACAGTTCAAAATAACTACTCTCATTGCAAATAACWTACTCATACTACAATTAAAGTTCAAAACAAGTATTTTCAATGCAAATTCACAGTTCTAAAAGTAAATGGCAAAATAAAAATTAGTTCAAGCAATGGAAGCCATACCGTTTCAAAGATGATTGAAAACTTTGATGGAGGACTRGAAGAGAGAGTGAGATCGACGTTATTTTCCAGCGAGAGTTAGAGAGAAATTAGGGATTTAGGGTGAGAGTGAGGCGAGAGAAATTAGAGATTTAGGGTGAGAGTGAGGTGAGAGAAATTAGGGATTTCAAACAGTGAAATTGACTGAGAAAAATCAGATTTACAAATTCAAACGAACACCATATGGTTATTGGACACAATAGTGCAAGCAACTTTTTGTTGAACGGTCATAAAGCAAATGCAAAGTCACTTGTTTATATGACAAAAGATGTATGCATGAGAAGCAAATTAATGCATTATTGATTTCTTTGAAAAAGACAAAACATACATGCATGCATGCATGCATGCATGCATGCAGGAAAAAGACAATGCAACATATGACAAATAAACCTAAATCAAGTTAATGAAAACATCTACGTACAATAAGAAATTGATTTCCACTAACATAAACATCATTCACTTGAACTACCGACCTATTACTCTAAATAATTAGATTTTCACTTAATTAATTAGCCTAAAATAGGAAAAACCCTTTCAAATGAAAGGTAAAAATCTATAGGCAAAATCAACAATTAACTACAGCCTGATCCAACCTATTTGGAAACACAATATTATCCTAAAAAAATATATCTATAAACTCAGCCAGTAACTTATCCTTCATCTTTTTCTTCTTTTAGAGTTAATGGGGTTGACTATATTAGGAGGTTTGTAACATGTTGTGCTTATCTCTTTTCCTTCTCCTTCCTTTTCCTTTCAAATTCTAGCTTTCCTCTTTCAGTTCATATCATTTCCTTTAAATTAACATATATATTTGAATCTTCTCGTCCAAGGCTCAGCAGCCTAGTTGGATGGGATACCACACCTTTACCTTCGTTGCTGTATTAGCCTTTCGCCTTGCCTTCTCACCCCGTCGAATCTGACATCATTTAGTGGACACCCTTCTTCATCTCTACATATCATCATCGATTTCACATCACCGACTTCTTTTCCCACTGCTACACTCATTTTACATGTCCTAGTACGTTGTTTGCTTTCATAGATTGATAAATCATTCGACCTTTGTATTTCCATTCTCCATACTAGACAATGTGTTCCAAGAGTTGGTAAGAAAAATCTTAACCTTTCTGAGATGGAAGATTGTCTTGGCGTCTCGATATGTTCTTTTCTTCTCAGCCACTGCGCGTATTTCACTTAGCTTCCTTGCACCCAACCCACTTCATGATATATATATTACACATTCGTTCTAGTGAATTGGCATCATGTTCAAATTCCTTTGGGAAGTTTCGTGGGCCTAGACTTCACGTGCCGCTTGGTACGACTCATAAACCTTCTTCCACAATTCGGCCTTATTTTGGTTTGTGCTCATCTTTTTATATGTACAATGAAACATATAAGAAGCTATCAAGGCCTCTTCTTCGACGGTGAGACCATAACCGTTTGTGCCTTATTGGAGGCACGATTTTGTTCAGAAGGTTTGCACAATACTGCCGGTGTAGGATAGACTTTGCAACATCCCCTCTTCAACATCTTCGTTACTCTTCCCTAGTAACCCAATCTTATTACTGCTTCTTGGTTTGACGTCGGAGTATTGTATTGTTGGGTGTTTGGAATTTGAGAATAACAAAAAATTGGGGGGTAGAGAATGTTGGGTTTGGACTATCATCAAAAAAGATTAACGGAGTACGATGGGTTAGCTTGCAACCACTGCATGTATGCTTGTATTCTTCAAATGAGTTGAAAGTCGAATAATTTTGGGAATTTGAAGGGTTTGAAAGGAATTTATCATTTTTTTTGTGTGATTTGTAACGAAACAAAGATGAATTTTAAGCTTAAATGTTGTGAAAGTGATTTTACAATTAAACTCCAAATATTTAGGGAATTTAGGAATTTTTTTGGAATTTTTACAGATTTTCTTGCAATTTTTTAGGAATTAAATAATTTTAGGGATTTTTTTTTAATAAAAAACTAAGATTTTGAGAGGAGGAATTTAATTGTGAAGAAAAATATATCATATGGGTGTCTATTTATATATATTGAAAAGTTCAGGAATTTTGTTTTTTTTCATTATAAATTGTAATATGCAATTAAACGAATAAAAATATGGTTTAATAACCTAGTAGCAAATGATGGCGCATTTCTACTGGGCCACGTGTTCTGGCCTGCTGTCAGTTATTTCATTTTTTTTGCCACTTACAACTCCCAAAACGATGTCGTTTTGTCTCTGGAGTACAAAACACGTCGTTTTGGGTCATTATCACCAAAAAAACCCAATAACATATGCGCGAGGTCCACTACTTTGATTCCTTCATCAACTCTTCATGTCACGAAGAGTTTGGTGATTTCAATACACTGATGACAATTTTTTGTCATCAAATTTACACTGCTGCAGTTCATGATATATTATGTCTTTCCATTTTTTAGACAAAATTATCACTGATGGGGATGTTCTTAGTGATTCAGTTACAACAACAATAAATAGCAGGTGGCAAATTATTGTACAACATTAATTGGCAACTGAACAACTGATTGATGAAGGTCTATCTTAATTACATATTTCTAAGGAAAAAGACACAAAGATAGGTCAATCGTGTTTCTCTTTTCTCTTAACATCACCTTATTTGTAAAAAATAGCTTCTCACTGTCATACAGAAGAGAAGGCAAGTATGGTATTGCACATTGCATTGGCCGCCAGCATTCTTCCGAAGACAAGAAAAGAAACTACAAATGAACTTCGTATGATTACAACACCTATTTCACCTATATGGTTTTTGCTTCATGACCTTTTGCGTGATTTGAGAAATATAGGTTGATCCAATGCAATAAGCCTATGATTAGCATACATTATTATAAGCTTATACTCTGTGTTTTGGCGAGCTTAGGCATATTTCCAGTTTTACATTAGTATCATATTTGAAGTTGAAAAGTAATAACTAATGAACGCTGATATGAAGTGCACGCAAGAAAGCAATTTTGTAATTGCAAAGTCCATAAACCACATGAGATGAATCCTATAGGCACGGGAATTTTGACCACACAAGATTTTTTTTGACATGACTGACTCTTGCTACCATTTATTCCAAAGAGATGATACACAATACACATACACCTAACCTTATGTATGTAACGGGTCAACCACACACAAGTCATTAGCAATCAAAAGGCTTCAAGCACATATTTTTTGTGGGATAACAATGTGGTATGGTGCCAGCCAGCTTGAACCGATTTGAGATTTTAAATGCAACAAATAGTCTCAAACATACTCATAGGCAAAATTTTAATTGTGTGTATGACAGAGATGGAGAGAGAAAATGAGATAATTGTTAGAGTGAGAGATAGAAAGAATGATTTACAAAAATAGGAAATAAATATTTGTTGCATTTAGTTTAAAATTGACAAAAAATGAAAATTGTTGCATTTAAAACGAAACTGTGGGAGTATATTAGGACAAGGCTACGAGAGTCTCATGACACATTCCAATGTGCATTATCAAGTGAAGTGGGTCTGATCAAAGGGAGTTCGAGCACCAAACACTAATTATTGCACTTGCTAAGGGCAAATGATCACAGATACGCCTCCAAAAATAATTCCTCCAATCTCATACCAACCATCTCTATGTAACCCCTACATTAACTCCCTATTCTTAAGTGCCGACTTAATAGGAGAGAATGTGGGACGTTATCCACCAAACTTGACCAACCCATCATACTATTTCAAAGTGTAGTACTAGGTACATGCACATAGGTACGAGTACAAACTTCCCAGCCAAAASATGCATCTTTCTGAGTCTATTTCCRCGCTTACACTTAACCCACGGTCTACCTTTAAACGACCAACCGAACCACTCATTAGACCAAGGTCGGTGCTTGAAAAGGCTGGGAGAAAAATCACGACAACGATCTTAGGTGCCTGTGACCAGCCACCCCAGGCTAGCTAGCTAGCAGCCACATTACACGGGTCGTACTGGCTACCCCAATTCTAGTATAGTCTAGGATAACAAAGCAATGAAACAAAAAGAGAGGAAAAAAAAGGTGGTTTTGGGGCTCACATTATGAAAACAAACAAAAAAAACAAAAACATTTGGCATCTAATAATAGAAGATGATTTACCACTGTGCATCTGGGACTGGGAGTGCATGTGACAACRATCCTTAATTTGACAAATTATTTTAAACATGGGACACTCCTCTTTCACGGGGCTTCATTATTTAACCCCTCATATAATAAACACAAACTACAAGAAAATTCAGCTGAGATCCAACTCTTCTTAACATTATGCTTATCACTTAAGGTCAATTATTTGATAACTGCTATGCTCCCTGTAACGAGCGCCTTTTTCCTCCTGCTAAGAATTTATGTCATTTAACTACTTTCATATGCTCTGCCAAAACCAACTATAACTCAACCACACACACTCTCTCTCTCTCTTCCTCTCTCTCTCTCCTTCTCTCTCTCTCTCTTCCCCCTTTCTTTCTGTGACTGTCTTCCTGCAGTACATGCAATTAATAGGATGCGCATATTTAAGCCTGTGTAAGGCCATTCAGTTCTGACAGCATCAACCCAAAACCCGATTAATTTAACTGCCAAAGAAAGAACAGAAAAGAGTTCAGAAATGGGGTTGTGTTTCAGTACTCGTAACAAAGGGAAGAAATATGCATGGGAGAATGATCCAAGGATGTTCATACAGAAAATGAAGTTGCTTCGCAGGAGATAAACGGGATACTGAACAGCGGGAGGAGGAGTCGATGTGTACGAGCGAGAACTGATGGATCTGCGTACAGGGAGGCGGAGTGGAAGAAAGAGGGAAGAGGTTGCACGAAGAGGTGAAGCAGCTGCGCGGGAGTTTGAGAGAGAAGAAGACGATTAGGGAGGATGGAAAGAGGTAAATGGGGCGGCAGCAAAGTCTGAGATATGTGATGGAGGAGCATACTCAGTTGAAGTAGTAGCGGCGTTTACAGCTTGTTGCTAGTGGAGAAGATGAGGCAGAGAAGAGCGAGAAGAGACGAAGCTGTTGAGAATGGAAGATGTTGTATCTTGCTATTAAGCATGAATTGGATGATCTGATTCAGAGGACCATGAAGGTACAGGCCTTTTTTCTCCTTTTTTAACCATCAATGATGTGCCATTATTTGTGCAATTACCTACAATCATTATATGTTATAGATAAGCCAAAAAAGAAGAGAATTAGTTCTGAGATCTGATGACTTAAATCAGAAAAATAGGATTTGATTTTTTTTTGGTCCATTATATCAGAACTTTATCAAATTGTAAAGCAGCCTAATTCAGCACATAAATGAACATGAGAGTTTCACCCATTTTTAAATCGTTTGATATAACATCATGAAATTGAAAAGATCCCAAAAGGACAATAAGAAAGATAAAAAAAATGTTTTTAGGATAAAATTGAGGCGTCATCATCCCAAAAAATTGAGAGGAATTCTGAATACACAAAAGATGGAACTGATTAGATGTAACATTAGATTTAGGATTATTGTTGTAATGTCCCTTCATTTTTTTTAAAAATTAATTTTTTTTGGTTTAATTATTTAATAGTTCAAACAGTAGCATAGTTGTAGACAATAAGAATATTAGAATAGTAAAACTGACAACAAGAACATGCTACAAAATTGTGTACAGGAACACTTTACTGGAAGAGCAGAGGGAGAAGATTTGATGGAAAGATCTGCAAAGGGAAATAAAACCAAGGATGAAACATACAATTGTTGAAAGCACAAAATTGCTGCTATGGAAGATGAAGAATATAGACAAAGAGGGAGTAGACATTCTCAGACAAAGCTAAAAATAGTGAGCAGTAGCAACCACAGAAGCAACAACTTCTTCGGCACAAGTTAAGCGCCAATCAAAGCCCTTAATTTGGTTTACTAAGAACTTCTCAAAATATGCTTTGTATAAACTACTCGTACAACATTTTATATATATAGAGTTCGGAAATGAATTGCTTGTATACGTATAATCAAAGCTATATGGCTCCATTAATAGTAAATTTGCCGCACATAATGTGCTGTTTATCAGCAGATCTTTCTTCTTAGCTGCTGCATTATTTATGAATGCTGTAATTCATAAAACAGCAATATAGCATATGAAGGAAATTCTACCATACGCCAAATTTGATCAGTTAATCAATATGGTTAATGGTAATGCTATACAACCTCCAAGTTAAACATGGTTATGTACTCGGATTTGGGTATTTATGTCCGAGATATGGCAGGTGATCTTGCATCGACTCGGCTACTTTGGAAACATTTCAATGATTTTACCCCAAAAATGAAATGTCCAAGTGTCTCACACCCACCTATTCCGAGTGTCAAGATCCGACTCTGGAGATAAAATTAAAAGTTCGAAGTATATAAGTCACCCATATAATTTTGTAACCACATACTTTCTCAGTTGTCTCACACAACGACACAGGGAATTCTTGATGTATAATATACAAAAACATACTGTAATTATTAACCAAAAAAAACTAAAGTGTTCCAAATATCCTATAATATGGTCAAAACACAACATACACTATGTTTTTTATAATCGTTGTTTCTCGTACATTAAATTGGTAGCTGAGGAACCAGAAGTGGGAAGAAGGTTTAGCATTTCGATCAATCATAAAATATAACTCTTTGGAATAATGGTCGTAATAATAATCGTAAATTCCTATCGTCAGTCCAAGAATGTCTACCTATCTACTTGCAGAAAGGAATGCAAGCACCGTGCAGACTAAAGGCATGAAATAATGGAGGGACTAGTTAGTAGCTATCGATCACCCGAAGGCATCACTGCAATTCCAAAGGTTTACCCGAGGATAGCTATATACTGCACAACATAGTAACATAGCGTCGAAACTAATAATAATATGAAATGATAGAGGTGCATGGGCCATCTAAACGACATGATGCCAAAATAATTTTGTTTAGGAAGGCTACAGAGAAGTTATCATTGGACAAAAAATTGCAAGGCCAATCCTTATATACACCAACAAAATACCCAGATTTCTGAAATTGACAATGCATTTCCTAAGATTAGATATGATTGATTTTCCTCATATACCAATAATAATAGTTTATACTTTATAATATGGATGGACTGAAATAACGCGACAACTATCTCAGGATAGAGATAGTACAAAGGTGCATTTTACACAAGTTTCCAACAAAACAATAATATACGAAAAGGATACCTACAATTTCAAYATGGACGCAGATTCTACAATTTATCACCTGAATAAGCAGCCATCAATGASTGTGATTAGTTTCTTGGGTACCACATGTAACATTGACAACAAAGGAGTACAGTGAAGATACCTTAATAATTTCTTACCAGGTGTTTTTGAGCTCGAAACACGTGGAATAACGTCTAATATCAAACTGCCTCCATCCGTATATTAGAAAGAATTTCATAAGGGCGCAATTTATCAAAAAAATTGATTTGGATATGGTTTATTCTACATTCCAAATCTGAGCCTGCAAGACTCATGATCACAATTGATGCTTCGTATTCCATTCCAATATCATCAGTTTGAAGAATAGGTATTGATATATAAATAAGTTCATTAGCAGAGTAGACATGGTGAAGATGAAATCAAACAGTGCAATACTCCAATATATTGAATCCATGGCACCAGATAAGATCAAAATCCACAGCAGTAGTTCTAGTGGATCAACCATGTTATATTGAATACCTCCTGCTATTAGGGTCGTATTCCAACCTTCAGCTTTGTCAAGAATCCTGTCACAACTGACAAACAATGCCAAGTAAAGAACTGTGATATACACATTACTCACACAATGTCGAGAAAATTGATATTTCATTAATGAACTTTCCAGAGAGTGATACAGAGTATAAATAGTACAGTATTRTATTTAGACTTACCAATTGTAAAAGAGCCCAAGGTGAAGAAGCCGAGGAGCCCAAGTTCCTCTTGAATATTTTCTGGAGTTGCATACATATGACCTTGCTCTAGATACTCTGTTCTTTTACGATAATCTTTTAACAATGACCATGCCATCTGAAAACTTGTAGGACTATTGTGTCAAGTATGGTGTTCCTGTAGGCACCAGGTGTAGAACTWTAGTGTTAAGTATGGTGTTCCTGCAGGCACCAAAGCATAATTATATATCTAATACAGTGATTCATGAAARTAGATTATACACCCTTGGAATTCAACAGCAAACCATTAGTGCATTGTTTCAGGCTTTCAGCTGACAGACAAGTCGTCTTCTTTCTTGTTTAGTGGCACCGTAGCAGTCTGATATTTTGACTTTACATTCTGCCAAAAATAAAAGATCAAAACCATCACACAGTTTCAAGAAGACTACCATACTGAATGGAGATAGTAACGATGAGGATGACAGATAGTAGAGAACTATGAAATTGAGCACATTCATCCAGAATGAACTATACCCCCCCCCCCCCCAACGACAAGATCTTGGGAGGTTCCTTATTGTCAGCATGCATGCCTGAACTAATCAGTTGCTAGTTGAAATAGCAGTAATGCTATGTTTCAGCAAACATTTTAAGTGTTAAAATAAATAAATAAATAAAACAGACATTTTCATGTTTTGAGCATCACAATAATTATTTATAACCTTCTCCATTTTTAAAATAAAGGCTAATGGAATGAAGATAATTATATAAACTAAAGTCTATGAAGCAGTAGTTATAATGTTATATAACTACTAGTCACAAAAACATATTTCTATGTACAAAGGGGGACAATAACGTAATGGAAATTGGGAAATGTTTCTTCTGCCCTCTGTCACCGTTAGTCTTGCGTAGACTGTTATTTTTATGAACATCTTTCTTTCTTCTTTCTTCTCATGAAGGGRAAAAAAAGTCCATATAAAGCATTGCTCATTTGGTGAGTCCTCCATTAGTTCTAATTTACCTCATAAATAGTTTCCTTGTTCGTTCTTAGTATTCTATGTAACACACACTCGAAATTTGTCATGACTTTATAATGTTATTAAAGGATGATAATGACCAGTATTAGTGAAGCATATACAATCCAAATTCTAACCCACTTGTCACACATTGCCTCCTCGGTTTCCGCRATGCACATAGGTGCATATAGTGGGAATCCAAGTGCTGACAATCTCACAGAACTCCCCCATAAAGAAACTAAAAAAGGTYYAGCACAATTTTGGTATCTATGGTCAATCTATCATCTACATGACTACATGTGACAAAGGTGTTTAGAAGAGAGACTACCTCCAGTAGAGAGATGTAGTAGAAATCCTCCATATGCTGCATCAATCCACTCCCATCTCTAATGGCACGGAAAATATTAATCTCTGTTTGTAATATTCTGTCAACTAATTCTTTCTCACCTTTCATCTGCAAAAAGGGTAAAAGCACATGATTCCAATTTCATATACAAGTAGCTAACATGAATGACTCTGCTTGTGGTTGTTTACAACTTTACATATCAAAAAGGAAAATTTGTCCAGACCTCCCACTAAAAAGGCGACATATGCGAATAACTGTCACGATTAAAAAAATTTGTCCATAACAGCCACAAACACCCCATTTGTTTGTTGACCACTGTCAAAGAGTGTTTTCCGGCGTTGACTAGCAACCGGAGTTCAACCACACCCTATTTTCACCCTTCTTCCTCAACCACACCTCCATCCCCACTACCACCCTCCATCACACTCCATCACCACTACCACGAACCCCTCCCCCTATTTTCACTTCYGCTCCTGCGAAACACACTATTTCGCTCCTCCTCTCCTACAACCCGCCCCATTCCGCCACCTCCTCAATGATAACAACTAMCCCAACAACCCCAAAATCAATTTTCAAGCCCCCAAAATTAATTTTTCGAATTTCAAATTCATTTTAAAATCAATTTTCGAAAGTTATTAGCTAATGGTTTGAGGAATTGAAGGTGCAAGGGTGTAGGTGGTTTCGATTTATAGGTTTGTGCGAGGGTGGGGGGTTCGATTTTGGGTTCGAATGGGGACTTCATGGTTAAGTAGGAGGGTGGTAATGGTGATGGAGTGTATGGAGGGTGGTAATGGGGATGGAGGTGTGGTTGAGGAAGAAGAAGGGTGAAAATAAGGTGAAAATAGGGTGTGGTTGAGCTCCGGTAGCGGGTCAACGCCGGAAACCACCGCTTGGTAGTGGTCAACAAAGGAAAGGGGACTTCGTCGTTGTTGTGGACAATTTTTTTAATGGTGGCAATTATTTGCAAAAGTYGCCTTTTTAGTGGGAGTTGTGGACTCTACAAATTAATTAAGTCAACAATGACGCTATAGAATGCCTAGAAGTGCATACTGCAATAGTTCGGCACTGGAAAAAAATACATTAAAGTTTTGTGAACTGTTTTGGAGTAAGGGTGATTTTAATCAATCCGGGCATTAACTTTCAACATCAATGTATTTACATGGGATAACTTTTGTAAAGGGTAATGTCAGGATAAAGTTTTCATAGTGAAAAAAGACAAGTCAAACCCAAAAAAGAGATAACATGATTGGTTGCTTTATGGGTTCACTGCTGGTAGTACTTGCCACTATAAAGTTCTATATAGTACAACAAGTGTGCTAAACTTCACCAAAGAGTTCGATTCTCTTTCACATAACTTCACGGTCTTCACCTGCTTGTTCCGCCTCCCTGGCCAAGGAAACAGGATATTAACCTGCAATTGAATCTTCTTGCTTGAAGATTTATTAAAAGCCCGAAAGGTTTGTCTGAATCTACACAACACAACCAATTTCTTGATTTTCCTAATGGTGTGTTTGGATTTCAGAATTTCATTTGAAATTCTGGAATTGAGGCAATTATAGTGTTTGGATGTCCAATAATTTCAGATGAGGAATTTGCTCAATTCTACAACTATCAAGTAACAAACCATGTCATTTGAATTTTGAAATACTWAAATTCCATAGTTCAAATGATGCATTCGAAATGAAAGCTATCTTCCCAAACCCAACCTAGGGGTATTTTGAATTTTGATCCAAAAAATGGTATATGCATGCTTCCACCATGAACAACATACTACCAAGGAAAAAGGAGGCAGAAGCACCAATACATCCAAGCAAGATTCCACCCTAATTTGTAATATTTAGGGCGACACCTTTTTAATGTACACATCATGAGGAAATTGAGATTAGGCACTGCAGGCCTGTTTAATCAATGAGCATTAAAGGAAGACTAAAGAAGTCCGTACATGAAAAGATATAGTTTAGCTGYCAGTAAACTTCCACATATATAACCTCTTGCAACAAAAAAATCAGTCAGCCGCCTATATAAAAAGGCTTCATTATTTTCCTCTTCTTCAATCTCACCCAATTTGTGAACCATTGAGCGACACTTGCTTTCTTTCATCACCCGACTACTGGACAACACATCATGCCAGTCTCTGCCCCATATGTGATGCCTAATAAGTTGGKAGAAGGAAATGCTAGCTTATATAACGCACAAAGCATCTGAGGAAGACCTTTGGAGCCCCTTTGTTTGACTAAGGGGAAAAGAAAGGACTCAGGAAAAAGGGAAATAAAATATTTAAATTTCTAATCTAGTAATCTGTTTAATTATGGGTGAAACTAGAAAAGAGGCATTACTCTAATAGCAGTTCAATTATGCTATCAATAAAAAAATCCAGACCCTTCCAGGAAATAGTCATTAAAGATAAGCAATTTGCTACCAAAAACAATCACCATTTCTTCTTCCACCATCACCAACTACCTTCAAAATTTTCCATAAACTGATGCTCAGTACTGTCATACTGTAGACAACAAGAACTACATCTCCTTTCTCTCGTGGTTACCAAGAACACCTCCAATCTTCTCCCATGTAGCTTTAGCACGTTCAATATCAACTGTTTTCATCTGATATTGCGTTCAAAATACTTGTGTGGTGTGTGTGTTTGAAGAGAGAGAGAGAGAGAGAGAGAGAGAGAGGGGGGGGGGGGGGCTATCTTGAGAGATCTAAGCCGCTTAATAGTTGAGTTTCGTGTTCACCTTCTTATTCAATACTCTCTCCATCACCGGTTCTTTGCTGCATTTTTCGGTTTTAGTTATCCCTAAGAGGTTGCTACATATCTAAGTAACATGGTCCTCACAACTATCTCTGCCATTTCTTCTACCCCACTTAGAAGAAGCAACATTACTTTCCCACTCAATACAATTCTTAATAAAGGGGATGAAGCTAAATCAAACAAGGCTATCCCATCCTCTTTAACACTCCTATAGATTAGGCTATTCCACTCAATACATCCTTTTTTGAACATTCATAACTGTTTTGCAAAATCGAAACAATGGAGGCAAATGTTGGAATCTAGAGGGTTTAAGCTAAGTCCGAGTAATACAGAGTATTTAGAATGTTCTTTTGGAACACAGAGGGGGGCAAAATGTTGTAGTGAAACTGGACGGAAAGGATTTGAACATGAGTGAGAGTTTCAATATCTTGGGTCAATCATTCAAATGAATGATGATATTGACCAAGATGTACTTCATACGACTAAGTGAATGTGGCTTAAATGGAGAGCGGTCAAGAGTGTTGTGTGATTGAAGCATCCCTTTAAAAAAAGTTAAAGGTGAAATTTTATAGGACTTCCAAAAGACTAATGTTGCTCTATAATATAGAATGTTGACTTCTAAGGAGCACATTCGAAAGGTAGGGGTCACGAAGATGTGGATGTTGAGATGGATGTGTGGGAACACTCTAAGGAATAAAATCAAAAATGAAGAAATCSATAGGAAAGTTGGTGTGACGGACATTGAAGACAAACAAAGGGAAAACCGCTTGAATTGGTTTGGACATGTAAAACGGAGACCTCAAAAACACCAACACGAAGAATGGAATAGTGGGACAAGGGAGATCTCAAACGAGGTAGAGGGATACCAAAAATGACTTGGTTTGAAGGAAAWAGAAAAAATATAAAGCAATTTTAGATATTCACCTTGCTCATTGTTCTTGCGAGGAAATAAYCCAATATTTATACAGTAATATAATTTTCAAAAAGCAAAACAATTATATGCATACCCAAGAAAAGAAAAGGAAGCAAAATAGAAAAACATACAAATTCTCCGACTAAAACATCAGGTGTCGCTTCCCCAATCACATCCCCTTGATAGCCATCTCCAAAGAGTTTGACATGTTCCTGATTAATTTATACATAACAAAACATATTGAATGAGTAATATGATGAATGATGCGATAACATTTGATCACATGAAAATTAGAGTAAAATTACCTAAGTAAAAAATAATAATAATAATAATAAAAAAAATACACTTCAACATCAGGAAATTTTTTTCCAAGGAATGAGGWTAGTAGAAGCTTACTAGGGCATTCTCCCGCCCTCCAGTAGCCAGATATACAGGATGGGCTACATGACAATAACCCATCAAGCGAGGGACAGTTGGTATGATGTCTCTGTGATTCACTACCCTCCAGCTATCTTTCACTCKCTAGCATGGTTTAGCCAACCAAAAAATCAGAATTCTTTTGATATATCTAACTGAACGAATAAGAACATTGCTGAATTGAGAATTAGAGATCATTACAAACATAATGAGATATCATGAACAAGAATTTTCTATCAGCAAGAGTTTCAGAATAAAAAAAAAAATACTCTCTCCGATTCAAAATACTTGCTACATTTGCTTTTTCACACTTTCCAAGGCACATCTTTAAATGTTTATATCTTACGTTATACACAAGAAAAAATTGTAAAAACTATATAATTGAAAAGTACTCATCGAGACCCGAGACGAATCGAACAATATCCCACATGACTATGTTTTTATCTGTGTATTTAAACACATACAATCAAAGTTACAAAGTGAATAGTGCTACATTCTCATATGTAGCAACTATTATGAATCAAAGGGAGTAATTTATAAAATGAGAGGATGTGCCAATATCGCTAATTAGCTAGTATTAAAAACCTTGAACAAGTTTTAAGACAAGTTAGCAAGCCCGTATCTCAAGCATACAATCCTTCTATAGCAATAAAAATTTGCTCAATAAATGTGGTCTTCTGGAACAAGATAAGTGAAATCTATAGTTGAACATAAAATCCTCAACTACAGTATACAATCCTTAACTCTTGTGAGTGATTYATGTATTGTCAATAAACTCTCAAGCTATTTCCAGTCACCTATTCCCTTTCTGCATATCAAGTGGAATTAAACCCATCACTTTACTCCAATGAAATTATTGCTAACTAACTCTGAAAACCTTGGTGGGATGATAGGAGTTTTAATTTATAATAGGCTAGACCATTGATTTGTTAAGGGCACAATATTCGTTACAAAAATAGTGACTATTATATGCAACAACAAGAAAGCCTAAGAATAATAACCATTTCATAAATCTTTCTTCTCCGGTAATACCTACTCCCTCTGTTCCACTAAATTCCTGCCACTTCTACTTTTCACATTTGCCAATGCACAATTTATATGCTAAATATATATAGTTGTACATTGGTAAAAATCATGAAAATTGGATTTGAATAATCTACTCATCAAGACGATTCAAACTAGATCCCACTTGACCTTATCCACTTTTATATATTGACGAGAAAKTAGAAGATTCTCACAATTTATGAATAGTAACAGTTTTCCTAATAGCATGAATATAGTGGAATGAAGGGAGTACATAATATTCTAGCTCAACAATTGATTCTATCAAAACAAAAGGTACACTAGGCCTGTTCGTGAACGGTCGAGCTCGACTCGGTCAAAGCTCGGCTCGTAGAAATTCGGCTCGAGTTCGGCTCAGCTCAAAAGTTAAGTGAACCAAGCTGAACTAGAGTGGTTCGGTTCGAAAGCTTGTGAACAGGCTCGTTAATTATTTTTATATTTAAAAATAATACTTATGCATAAATACATAATAATAAATATCTTGGTTATTACATATGAGAAGGTTAACAAATTCTTTACATAAAAAAAATGAACAAAACGAAGAAAAATTTAAGAAGAAAATCAAWGAAGACGATAGAACGAAGAATAAWAATTAGCATAACTTGTTCGTGAACAGTTCGTTTAAGGCTCGGTCAACGCTTGGTCAAAGCTTGGCTCGATTTAGGCTCGGCTCGATAATTTTCAAGCTCGGTTCGAGCTTGAAAAAACTTAAACGAACATGAGRCGAACATAGCAAAGCTCGGTCTCGGTTCGACCGATAATCACCCCTAGGTATCACAATTATTGATCCATAAATAACCATTTGAATTTATTCAATTTGCCTACATGTCTCGCTATTCATGGCCAACATATAAGTGTAGACACCCAAAAGTGTCTCCCCACATTGAATAACCAATGAGGAAAAGTAAGACGTCTCGAAATAGATCTGATTCTGAAAGCTGTGGAGAAATCCATAAATCCAAACATATTTGCATGAGTTGAACTAAAGTTGAGTTCGAAATCATACACCGAGGGTCCATTAATAGGCGAAAAGTATTTATTTTTATGGAAAAATGGAAATAAAAATCCCACCTTTGGTGGGTCTTCCATTATTAATCCCACCATAACTAATTCCCGCGTTAATCCCACATTTATACCTAATCTTCTCTCAATGGGTCGTTTTACCTGGAACCTAAAAATTAGGTAAACTTCCTTCATTCCTCCCCTTTCTCTCTCCTCCCTATATTCCTCRACCACGATCAGAGACCATCACCACCAAACCCATCATAAACTGCCATAATCTGCCACAAACTGCCGCACCGATCTGCTTGCCGACCATGCGCAACTCAGATCTATTCATCCACCACCACCAAGCACGAGCAACACCATCCGCACACCACCCCACAAAAATCGCATCAACTTCTCACCCAAAATCTTGAATTTGAATCTAATTACCTAGATCCAATTCGTTGGTTGTTTACTTGTTTGTTGGCCAATAATTTCTACTCGAATTAGTGGGCTATTGGTGGCGTTTTCTTAGGCGATGTTTCGTTCGTGGTGATGGCGAATTAAAGGCTTCATTGGTGATGGCTATGGTTCGAAGGTAAGGGTCGCGAATCAAAGGATTAGTTGTATAGTGGTGGCGGCGATGGTTCGAAGGTAAGGGTGGTGGCGAACTGGTGTTGGTTCGAAGGTAAGGGTGGTAGTGGTTGGGTCATGGGGTGGCATGGGTTTAGGGTGAGGTGGTGGGTCGTGGGTCATGGGCTGGGTGGCGTGGGTTCAAGGTGAGTGGGTGTTGTGCGTGGCTACTTTGAGGCTGGGTTGGTCGTGGGTATAGGGTGAGGTGGTTTGGTGGGTTGCGGGGTTGAGGTTGACGGTTGAGGGTGGGTGGTTACTGTGATGGGTCGTCGGCAATGGGTTCGGGGTGGTGAGGTTGGGTACGGTGGGTCATGGGTGGTTTGAGTGTGGGTGGTTAGGTTGGTGGGTCATGGGGTGGGTTTACCTGTAAAACAGGTTACTAATTATTGTAGGAGGTAAAAAACCCATTGGAAGAAAATGAAGTATAAACGTAGGATTTTCACGGGAATTAGTTATGGTGGGATTAATAATAGAAGATCCACCAAAGGTGGGATTTTTTATTTCCATTTTTCCTATCTTTATTTATTTTAATTATTTTCTATTTTTAGGCTATTGAATTATTTTGTAAAGAAAATTCATACTCATTCATCATTTCGTTTCGGAAACAMAGTGTACATATGGATACTGAATTATTTAATAAGAAATCCTAATGATATTGTTTACAGAATTTGCTAGCAAGTATTTGTAGTATAACTTGTGCATCGAAATAGTAACAGTGCAACAATTTTCGTAATTGTCCACATTTGTCCARAACCAAAAATTCCTACTATTTCATTCTCTATATTAGGCAAACTTTTAGGAGGGAAATCACCAAAAGGACCACACTAATTAGTGATAATTACCTYTCTAACTTGCTCATGTGCATGGGTCCTCACAAAACAAGCCCATTTGYATGGGTCCCCAAAAATTTCTCTATTTCTCTCACCTTTTCTCTCATAAAACTACATAAACTACAACTCTCTCTAGGAGATTGGGCCTAAGATAGTTGTTGCATTTTATCTGCGTTGAAGTAGAAAATATCTCCATATTAAGGTTGATAATACAATTTAATCGGAACCATTTATTTTGACAAAGTGACATACCTAGTTTTGTAGGACCGCACGAATGCAAAACAAGTCATATAAGAAACCTGGAGTTAGGCAAGAAACACAAGGATACCTCATTGTAAACTTCAGCAAATCTCTTGTTTCCAACTCTAGGAGATCCAAAATTGTACATAGTAATTGATATAGCACCACACCTAGAGCACAAAGCATAGAAATTTAATCATAAGTTACATAACATCAGTCTATTACACTATTTGAAAAGAAATATAGAAACAAATTATTGGTTCTCTTTGACATCTATTGGATAGAAGTTACTACTTTTCAAAGTGCCAGCCACAAACCAGATAGAGAACTACCAGTCTAATAGTTCCAGAAAGATGCAAACATCCAAATGAAAAAAAATCGAATCACAATCTAGAATAATTGTTCCTWTGAAGATAAATGACCTGACAATAATGTATCAACATTTGAATAACCAGTTAACTAATCATAAATACTGAAATTAACTCGGATCTAAGCGCAACATTTTCAAAGCCAAAAAGATATTATTACTATGTGATCAGAACATCCCACTGATTAATTTACCAATCAAAAACCATGAAACTGCTTTAGGCTGTGTTGCGTTTTAATATGCATATTTCAAATCAAATAATTCATTTCAAATACAGAATTCTTATTCCTAGATTTTGATTCCTAAATCAGCATTTGGCAAAACCTAAGAAATTAAATTTGGAATCTCACTTTAGTAACATKWTTAAAATTGTGGGGAATTGCTGGTGAGGGAGAGTGGGTTGACTTTGAATGGGGGTGGTGATCGGTGGTGGTAGTGTGGGTGATGGCGGGAGACTGAATTTGCGATTAAGGAAATTAGCTTTAAGTTAGAAAGTAGGAGGACTGAGGAGAGAGGAGTACAAAGTGGAATGAATAAGTGGTGATGGAGTAGAGAGAAACAATGATGGCAAGTAGTGATGGAGAGAAACAGTGACGGCAAGTGGTTGTGGAGGAGAGAGAAATGACAATGGTAAGCTGTGGAAGAGGAGAGAGAAATGGCGATGACAAGCAGTGGCGGAGGGACAAATAACAACAGCAAGGTGTTTCAAGCATGTACACCCCAACCTTACCCCAGTGTTAAGCTTTAAAATAGATAATTGAGCCTCTTGAAGCACTTGGCACAATAGTAACCAACTCACTTTGCTAATTGCGTTGAAGAAAGCTCGAGAGCAAGAAGAGTTGCTAATGCGCCTCCAAGACTATGACCAGTGCAATAAACATGCCATTTCGGCTGTGCATGTCCAGAATCATCCCTGCAGCAAATCATATAAGCCAATCTAGTTAAAGTGAGGAAAATTGCAACAGTCATGCCTATAGGACGCAGGTGTACAACTGACAACAGCTGACTAATAAGATATAGGGATCATTTTAATTTCTAGCTTCCACAAGTTAGATAAAGTATCAAATAAAAGAACTTACATGCAACCAACAGCTTTCTTGATGATAGCCATAAGCCTTGTCCTAACTGAGTCATATGCACWAAGAAAACCACTATGAACCTGAAACAACCATGTGGCATTAGCAGAACATACAATAATGGGAAAATCAGTCACTAAAAATATGAAGAATGAGTCATACTTGAACTTCTTCCTTAAAGTCTCCACCAATTCTTTCAGGGTTTAACCTGTAAGAACATTAATATTCCAAAAAAAAAAATCATGATATTGTTTTAAATTAAAAATCTATTGATTAAAATGCAAAGCTTATTCTCTGTCAGACACCCAWATGGTGACTCCTGTAACTCAAGCGCAAGAAATTCAGAACAGATCCTTTCTTTCACCAGCCACATTTTACTGGTACTTAATGCTCTTAAACATATGCCTCTCTAGCCAATCTCTAGGTCTGTAAAGAGAGACATCCAATAGCATGACCGTATAAAGTGTGTGGAAAACTGGAACGTTGAAATCTCAGTGGGAAGAAAATAATAGATGGTTTCACTCATCTGGACATTCACCAAAGCCTTTTAATAAGCTTGCTACCTAACCACATTAATGCAGCATTTTGGCAATCTTAAAATCTAGATTTCTTTATCAAACTAATTACAGAAACAATAAGTTATCTTATCCAAGTCCATAAAGTCCCTTGGCTAACTGAGCTTCTGATAAGAACACAGATAACATGCTCAAATGCTTAAATCAAATTATAATTGAACCAACAAAACCAAATTTTTCAAAAACCCACAAGTTAACACTAATGTAATCTTTAGTCCTCATTGAGGACCTAAAAAACAAATTGGAATGCACCAATTTGATAGCTGCAATGGGAAAGTTTTTGCTTCTTTTCTATCCATACAACCGTCGGACTATAGATATTCGCATAACACAGGCTATTAGTTGCCATATTACCGTGTTTTAACCAGCAARTATCACCCAACCCACCATCATAATAATCTCAGTTTCGATGACACAACCGTTACAAATACTTCTCCCTCAATTTTAAAAAGTAAGAGATCAATCTCTTTGTGCCAAGGAAGTGACATTACATCAAAATTCATGCTAAAGGCTATAAGGCATGCCATATATAGTAAGCGTCGGTACAAAGAGTGGAAGAGTGGGATCAGCGATAMGGGAGACTGAAAATGACTTGCTTGGAGGGAGTTAATAAAGATATGAAGCAATTGAAGTTGCAGGAGAACAAGGTTCTTAGTTGTAATTGATAGAGGAGGAAATTCTATATGGATGACCACAATGATCAATTTTGGTTCATGTAGCCAACCTTAATTATGGGACTAAGGCTTCCATCAATAGATCGATTGATTATTTGTTCTTACATATAGAACAAAGACATTAAGTTTTACCTAGTTATGGGGAAAAGAGGAAAAAAATTAAATTCACATGCATAAAAATAAATTCGCTTGTTAGAKATTTAGAKATTCACATTGAGATTAAACCTATTAAGAAAAATGAATTCAAGCTACTTTATAGGAAAGAAAGGGTGATGACGACCAGTGCATGAGAATTCAAGCCTGTTAAAATAGTGCAGGAAACCAGCCAGGATCTCCCGTGCTATTAATGCTCGTAAAAAGGGAAAAAAGAATCGCTTAAATAATTGCTATAATTCTGTTATGTTGTTAATGTCATTTAGCAGAGTTTGTTATTTGGGAGTTTGTTAAGGCAAAATTTAAGAAGCTTGTCTTTTGCAATAATAAATAGGGGGAAATTAGTTGCGGAAAATCGCTGAGAATTATGATGAGTAATTAGTTTGTGGGAGAAGCCTACCTCTAGAAGTGTAGGAAAACTTTGTAAGAATTCCTCTATTTTATTAATACAAGCTCAGCCCTCTTTTCATSCTCTATAAGCTACTGATGTCTACTCACTGGTTTCCAGCATAAGCCTGTTAAAGTGTTAAGTGGTGTAAGAATTCATGCTACTTTCTGGGACAGATAGAGGTAACTTATGTTGTTCAATAGCATAGTCCTGATAGGCTATCAACTACAGCTCTTCAAAGTTAGACACTAAAAATCTTGTCAATTAATATATATTCTATCTCTAAGCAAAGAAAGATAAAACATCTAAATTGCGTTTAAAATAAAACAAAACAAAACCTCCGTGATTGAATGTCAGCAATCTACATATTGAGAAGACGTAAATAGCAAATCACATCACAAAATAGAAGCACAAAAGCCCCTCGCTTAAGAGTACTGCATTCAAATAATGATAAAATAATAAAATATGGAATAATGTTAATAGAAAGATTATTAAAAAGGGGGGTAAAAAAGATCCTTTACCCAGCTGGAGCTAACATCAGATCAGTCCGCAAGTCCTTCCATTTTGCCTGAACGAAAGCAAATCAGTATACCTTAATGAAGAACAGAAATGCAATCGATCATGAAGCAACTGCATGCAAACCACCTACTTGTTCAGTACCCCTGAATGCAACAACTAATCTTTTCTTCGTAGAATCACGCCAGATTGCTACCTGCAGCAACTTCGTTAATTAACTGACAATTGAAGTATCCTATATGCTTAAAAATATTCATGTGGGTAATTGCTCAATATCATCTTCCTAACAAAAAAATTACCTGTGTATCTGTAATTGGATTATCCAAGAAACAGATCTTCTCAAACTCTGATTTTATTAAACTTGGCTGACCCAGTGAAGTAGCGAGCATAGCCCAAGCTTCCATGGCACTTTCYGCAGTTGAAAAAAGGGCTCTCATCTCTTCAGCTCTTTTTTCTTCTAGACTTGCAAGCTCATCACTGCTTAAAGAGGCTAAAACATGATCATCCTGATTCAATGAACTGTTTTCTTTATAATTAGAGCGTTCTTCTTTCAGCGACTCTTTGGACTCTTTTGACTGAGGACTAGCAGCAGACAATACCACCAGAGCACTAAAAATAGAATCGGTCTGCTTCACAATGTCCTCAGTTGCCTTCCTGATATCAGGAAGTGAAGACTGAATCTTGCCAATATTCAGGGGGCTCAAATCTGCACCACTGTCATTGCTAGGGTCCTYATTTTCTGGAGTTGCAAGCCCTGATTCTATATAGCCTGCCTCTGCCGACTTCCAGGACTGAAAGCCAATATTTTTTATTAAGTCAAAAGCATCCCATTTCATATTGTCACGAACAGGTATCCCCAGTTTTTGAATCACTTTTTCACTAATAACATCAGCAAAGCTCTTCCAAAATTCTATGTTTGATTGTGTATTTTCAATAGTATCATTGGACGGAGATTCCTCCACATACCCCCTATCACTCAATCCTTGAATGTCCAAGGATCCTTTGGAAGAATTTGTCGGCAACAATGGTGGATCAGACTCGCCTGAAGATTCATCTGACCCTGCAGTTCTCTCATTCATCACTGTACTTGGAAACCAATCATTTTGTTTATACGAGTCGTTCAATGATTTTAACTGACCGAAGGCATATTGCACAAATTGACGTACTGGCACACTTCCAGACCCAGCAAGCATTTTTATAGCTGAATCGACACCATTATTTCTGAGAAAATCAGAAACAAATGGTATCTGCCACCACTTTTTGTCTTCATCGATTTCACCAAAGCTCTTATATTTTACCTGAAAAGCATCAAACATGAAAAAATTCATKGATTTCATCAAAGCTCCCATACATGACCTGAACAGCAGTAAACATGAAACTAAGTTCATGACTGGACAACCAAAAGAATCCAAACTATTTATTAATTTTAGTACTCAGACTCTATGTTACTTAGACTCGGATAAAGTGTCAAATTAGACACGGTTGTCCAATCATCGGACTCGCCCATTTTCTTGGAAAAAGTAGTAAAAATGAAGTATCAAGTCGTGTCGACACGGACACGTGAGATAAATGAAAGAGTCCGAGTAACATAGCTCAAACTTTCCAAACACCCTACTCAGATATTGTCCATCTATGTAGCATGAGTATTTCATTTGACCACCGTCCTTCTACCCGATTCGTCCCCGTATTGGGGACGTTTCATGTATATGTGGTACCCATAGTCAATTAAGTTTTAGATGGTTGTTGGTTTTTAAGGTTAGGTTTTGTGTCTCCACGTGGAAAAATGAAACCTCAATGCCACTATGTGTAATTTACGAAACCTTGAGGCCATTGTGTAGAATAGGAAAATTTTAGTTGCCACCGTGTGTGATTGGTGAAACCTTGAGGCCACCATATAGAATTTCCCTAAAAAAACATAGTCATGYGAGATCTTGTTTGATTCATCTCAACGAGTGCCATTCAAATATGAAATATGTACTTGTACAATTTTATCTTACATATAACTCAAGATATAGAAGTCATGTCTCAAAGACTGAAAAATAGAATAGGAGGGAGTATGTTTTCTCTCTCATGGAAAGGCCAAGTTATGATGTTAGAGATTTAACATCAAAGAGGAAACTAATCGTAGAACTTCATCTTTATTGTTAATTCAATCTTTCCCACACACGTATATCAGGCATGAAAATTATACTCCCTTCGTTACGCTTTACTTGAAACAATTGAATATTTTACCTCTAATAAATAATGTCAATTGTTTCAAGTAAAGCGTAACGGGGGGAATATATCAGATCGCATAAGATCTTATTTTGTTTCAAGGATGTTTATTCGGCATTATAAGAAACAATTGAAGATGAGAAACTGTTGAATCCTGCTCAGGGATATTCAAAAATAAGATTGACSGYATAGAAACAATCAATTCAGTATTTCATATGTTAAAACAAACTTGTAGTCATCGTACAATTTCCCTATAGTTGCATTATTATATTGTTTCCTAATTACTGAAACTTACCTCTAATTGTATCTTTCCACCACCTCCCATGCCTTCCAATTCCACCAGCAACTCATGTGAACATCCTATCAAAATATACTTTTATCATCTCATCGCTGAAGAAAAATTTAAATCCAGTAGTCCTAAATGTTCTCAGATATTAATATGTACCTACAAAGCCACTCATATATCATCTTAATACTTCAAACTGGAATTTTTAGAATGAGTGTTATTCATTATCAATTTGATAGGTTAAATAGTAAATGGATTTAAGATATAAAGAATATCTTACAATAAGATAATATCCTAACTGTCAAAACCTATAAAACCAACATTTTATAATTCAGGACTTTAAGTCAAACCATACAAGATAAAAAAGCAATTCATAAATAACAAGTGACTCGGCATTCTTACCATCGCACAAGGATTCCAGATCGACACCTGAGTTTCCCATGCGCTTGTGTGGTGTGACAAGATTTGCATCCCAAGCTGCCACCTAGAGATCAGAAGTCAAAACCAATTATAAATGCAAAGTGAACAATAATACACATCTCTACAACCAACACAATGTTTTGTTTCACTATTCAACTATTTCTGGTGCACAGGATACAAAACTGCTAATTGACTGAAAAAAAGATAGTAACTTAGTAAGAGATGCATGTCAACCCCAAGCACCATATACAACCTCACTAACCAGTTAATGAACAATAAAATCTCATACAAACCCCTGGACACTTCTCCAACAATGACCTAAACAAGTCCCATCCATCCCTTAGTTAAATTTGCCGATATCCAACAAGAAATATCAAAAAAAAAATGCATCTGCATGTGAAAAGAGTAATCTTGACAAGTTGTTTTGAAGTTATAAAAAGAGAGTTTGAAATTTGACCCATAGATATAAAAGAAAAAAATATTTGGAAAAAAAATTACATGACTCTTAAAAGCATATAGCATTCTCCTAGTTTGAGAGGTCCGGGTTTAAAAAATCAAATAGATTAGAAAAGATTGTTTTGCACAAGTTAGTATGGATGATTTTGAGAGCAGCTTCTTCCAAGATAGCTGACAGGTAGTTGGGGAAGAGGTTTGTAATACTGTTATTTCAATAGTAATAAGCTGTTCAAAGAGATGAATACAACATTTATCACCTTGATTTGTAAAGGCAGATGCCCTGAAAGCAATGCAGATTAAGATCAATATCTTGTTGTTATGTGGAGTACAAGTGAAGCAACAATATGCTTGTGCCTGTCTGAAAGGATTATTTCTGATAACCAAAGTCCACAGAAGATTTATTGCACAAAAGATCATGGTTTGCCAAGGTTAGCTGGTGAATCAGTATGTGAGGAAGAGCAATACAGTTAGTTGCCCTAATCACTTCGATCACGAAATGGCATATGACACAATGGAATCGAACTTCTTGAAGGAGAAGAYAAATGCTAAAATAATTCCAGAAAAGTTCATATGATTATGGCGTTTATAGGTCTACTAAAAACTCTCTAAAAATGTAGACTTGTATGGCTATTTTAGCTCAGAAAGAAGGTTAAGGAAGGGGACCTATTATCCCCTCTTCTTTTTGTCCTCTGTGTTGAACATCTCTTAAGGATATTTAGAAAGRTGAGAGAAAATAAGGATGCCACTTTTCACCCAAGATGCAGAACACTTAAGGTGTCTCACTTGTGTTCTGCTGTTGAGGGTTAACAGAAATAAGTTTAACTGCTACTAGATGGTTTTATCCCCCTAGTCTTCAAGCTAGACACCAAAGAAATGCTATTTACTGCTCAGGGATGTCAGCTCAGATATTACATACAACTAACTGACTTTAATAGGGTCACCTGCCGCTAAGGTATCAGAATGCATATTGCATAAGTTTAAAAAATTGGTTTTGATGGCACAAAAGGTAGTTCCTTTATTATTTTTTTCTGTATACAAGACATACAAACATATGCTTACTCCAACTTACTGCCTCAACATATAGTACAACATGATCCACTACTCTGAAGCAGGAAAGATTTCTCAAGGAAGCACACTGACTTGTGACCAATTCRAATTCATTCTCTCACTTCTAACATTCAAGTTTCTCCTGTCCACAATATTTATTTTTGAAAAGATTTTTTCACCAATTGGTTCAAGAAACAAATTAATCAAGTAAATTTTACATGATAATCATACAATACAACAGAAGCCTAAACTGTCATAGGTGTACTATGATCCATTACTATGACAGTTCAGGGATGATTTTACTATGGTCCATTCAAAATGGACTACCACAACTAATAATAGGGAATTAATCATGTTTTTAGGCAATTTTTGAGGAGTTTCCTCTTCCCTTATTTTGATTAGGGAGTACTTAATTTGTTTTATTAATTTTAGAAAATAATTTTATAAATTAACAAAATTATTTCGAAAATTCCCAATTTCTGAAATTATATATATATATATATAAAAATAGATAATTGAAATATCAAAGATATTAGAAATCAATTAAAATAAAACATTTCTTTAATTAATAGGTTGCTTGTCAAAACGCCAAAGTCATCTTGATTATTATACTTATAATTCTTCTTTAATACAATTATTGCTTGTCTCACTGGACCAGATTAAAATTTTCACATTACATAACTTACTTATCAGGAGCACCGTTTTGTTAAAGTGATCATGTGTCCTTTTCTTGTAACTATTTATGACAGGAACATACAGAAGATTTGATATTGTATCTATMAAACCCTTCTAGGTTCTTGTCTTATCTCTCCCCATGACTCTCAATAAAGCAATCAGAAAAAATAAAGCAATGGCAAGTAAGTCTTCATTTAATTCTGTTAATAAAATACAAGTATACATTTCTTCTTTCTTTACAATAAAATTTTGCACTCTGTTCCTTAAGTTTACCATTAAAAAGTCCAAGGGTTACCAAGCTAATGGCTAAGAAGGATCTTGAGGGACAAAAATATGTTAATGCACAACAATCAATCCAGTGCTACATAACAATCAATGCATAACAACAGCGCAACAATCAATCCAGTGCTACATCAAAGAAGAATGCACATTTTTCAATTTGATAAACTTTTGCAAAGGATATAAAACAATTGAACTAAAGTGAGTGGAGATCAACAAGCTAATATATTCTATGAAGCACTCAAGAAAGATCTATCTTTAAAATCTTTGAGAAAGACCAAGTGTCAGCGTACTGAATTTCATCAAAGTTCAAATTGTTGTAAGMRAAAARATAATGCTCGCTGCATTTCCATTCTTATTTCATACCTTAGAGTGATAATTAATTGGTTTTYAGGTTCAGTTCCTTATTTTAAGTATCACATATATAGTCACTATTCTTATTATTCGTATCATCATCAATTCTTTTTTATTCCTTCCCTAATTCAAAAAGGGACTGTATGATTCTGGAAAATATTTATAAAAAAATAAAATAAAAGACATCTTTCATTTGTCTGAACTACAGTATCATTCTCATCGAGCCCAATTAAACTAACATCTAGCAACTCTGTGCTTAGCTAAATATCATGAACAAGCAGCTTGCAAGCATTTCAGAAGGATAAAATCGATATTCAGATATCAGAACACCAGCAGTTTAATAGAAAGTGCTTTTACCTGAAGTAATGCACTAGATGACTGCTTGATGTTTAAAATGAATTCTTCATTCCATGTTGGATCTTTTGTTCTGCAGTTAGTAACATGCAGAAAGATGAATCCTGATCAGTTTATCATGAATACCTTCCTTGCCAAGAACAACATGCCTTGCCAAGTACAACAGACATGGGCTATATAATATGATAATAATTTGACACATGTAGAAAGTTTGGTCAGTTTATCATGAATACCTGTCRTTTTCYGTCGCATGAATTCTTTCATTTATAATTTAAACCAGATACCATACTAGAGAGGAACATTAACTTGACAAATTGCAGAAATTTTACAGAAAATATAAAAATCTCAAAACAAAAATGACCTACCCCCATTTAGTTTTGCTCTTAAGAATTTGGCCATCCAATTCCATAACAACATAAGGATCACTTGTTCCCTGGCAAAACAATTTGTACAGAAAAGGTTCGGCTATGAAGTATGAGCATATATTTAGTGCCATTCAAATTTCAGAGTTAAAGGAAAGAATATCCAAAGAAAACAAAATGGAAATGAAGAAAATTAAACATGGAACTCATTACACAAATGAACAAGTCAATTGCACAAAACAAAAATTATAGGATTAGTGCCCAAAGATTACTCACCCAYGGATCCATTGCTGGGAAACTAAAGCCTTTCTTCAACTTAATAAACAACTGTCCATCATAAATTTCTCGAACAAATGATCTAAAAAATACAAAGGTCATGAATAACAGAAATAACGATTTACACAATATAATTAATGCCGCATGACTCATGAACATTGAAGTCACAAGAAAAACAATGGTAACTGTGGTACTAAAAGCCAACTACTTGCGCAAATAACATTGTTATCAGATTGATTTGTAAGTACATATAATCACAATTAAATTAAGAAAAGAYCACTTACTCTGAAAGATAAACAGTTATACAACCTGCAGAATCAGTTTCTCGTCGTCCAACATCATYCTGCACAACATAAAGCATTACTAAACATATAACAACAGTTCTAATCCAAAATTCATCTATTCTGATTCTAATTCATAACAAAAATACAAAATATTATAATTTCCAGCATAATTTGAACTAATGCAAAATCTAGAAAAAGAAAGTGTATAGCACTTGTATAAGCTAAACGCTAAAATGACCCAAGTTACATAACCTATAAGATTCAAAAGAATCAGCATTGCGTCTAAACACACCAAAACTTGGAAAATATATAATCAATCTTTCAAAAGTTCACATTTAAAAATCATAATTCAATTTTCATGCGAATTAAAGTTCGTGCTTTTAAATCAAAATTCAAAAAAGCAAAGATGACTACAAGATTAATGCAATCAATTTACATCATAAATGTTCCAGAACTAGAAGTTGATATGCATGCAACTTTAAACTACATAATCAATGGAACTGTAAGTAATAAATCATACCAAAATAATTACACTTAGGAAAAACTACTTTTTTCCATACTGTTTCGAATTAATAATATGTGAATTCAGCTTGTAAAAAAAATGCTAAAATGACTGCAATAATTATGTCAAAATACACAATACTCTTTCCATGAACTAGAATTTTTTATTTATATTTTTTWAAAAAAAGCAATCAATATAAAGCTGCATATTCAATGAAAAGTTGAACTTGAAAGCATCAATAAGCTATGATTAAATTACAAAGAGCAAACTGCAAAGATAAATTCAACTTTAAAAATCAAATTCCGTTTCAAGTAAAGAACGATTACAGGAGGAGAACTGTAAGATTCGAAAGCGAAACCAGCCAAAATCACCGCAAGATTAATATCAAAACAAGGACGATCAATCTCATCCACAACATCAACTTGAAAATTCGCTTTACAAAAGCAACAAAAATTCGAATTTCGAGGCTTGAATTTTCCGAAATTAGAGCGAAAAACCCTAATTTTGGCGGAAGGAAGATGAGGTCGAAGAAGAGAGAGAGTGTTGGTCGGGAGTGAGGTCGAGTGATTGCGATGGAATTTGGAGGAGAGAGAAAATGGAAGGTGGTAAAAATGGAGGTTGAGGGAAGAAGAAGTGGTAGTAGCCATTGATGCAGTGTTGAAGTTGAATTGAAGGGAGGAAATGAGGAAATGTGGAAATGTGGAAATGTGGAAATGTGGTGTGAGGGGTTATTAACGGTCGAAATGATGGAAGTTGGGAGTGTAATGATTTTGCGCCAAAAAGTTGTGTCGTAGACGTAATTGGAAGACGAATGTACGAGAATGGGAGAGTGAAAACTGAAAAGATCTTACACTGTTTGGCACGTGRTACTTGGGTCTAAAAATAGTAGACAGTGGCTGTGGGSTCTGTTTACAAAAGAAAACAACCGAAATGACATCAAAAATATATACTTCMTCCGTAACAATTTAATTGCAACTTTCGTTTGGRCACGCTTTTTAARGAAGAGATTTAAAGGTGTAAACGAACAAATTAGATAAAATAATTTTAAAACTAGTACCATATAATCTTATTCTTRTTTGTGTTAAAATTATTTTATCTAATTTGCTCATTTACACCGTTAAATATCTTTTTTAAAAAACGTGCCCAAATGAAAGTTGCAATTAAATTGTTACGGAGGACGTAATAGACTCCATACTTTATAAATTATAACTAGTATTTAGTCCGTGTCAAGCAGAGATTTGATAAACCTAGCGCTGCTAGGAGTATAGTGCAGGGTACTTCGGTCATTTCGCATAAGCTGAAAGGTTTGAGATGTCACGTGAGGCTGCAATTGACTTTGTATCTCTCTCACAATAATAATGCTTCGATCAAATAATCTTCTTCCTTAGGATTTTGTAATAGGATAGTGTTTGCTACTATACCAGTGTTTACTCCTTATATGAATATGATATACATTTTAATATTAAAATTAAAGAAACTAACGACATCCCCTAACAACTAAGGGAAGATGTCCTATTATGTGTTTATTCATTCCAAAAAAATGGAAGATGTTTATGCTATATTTATCAATAGCACTAAATATAATTTCTTGTGAGCTAGTCCTAAGGATCAAACTAATGGTTTTGTAGAAAAGTGTGAAGTACATTGAACCCCTAAGCCATGTTGTGTTAAATACTCTATGAAATACTCTATGATGTGAGGTCAATAAATATCATATGTCGCTGATGTTGGAGAGTTGGGGAAACGGCCTAAAACTGGTTCAGATAGCTTTTCAATGGGAAAAGGTTTTCCTCATCCTAGTGTGGGAGAACAAACCCAAGGCGGACAACAGAACAATCAAAGTGCGATGGACCTGTGGTAAGTGCCAAGAATGGTCACATTTAGGCACTTATTTCTTCCTTATTTTGGCCAATATGTGTGTTTTCGATATAATTTCCCTAGCCTTTTGGTTAGTTTTCCACTTTGTATAGTTTTGTAGAGTTTTGTTGGTTTTTAGTGGTTTTTATAGGTTTTTCTCTAGTTTTCTCTTCTTTTCTATTCTTATACACTCTATTGCAAGTGTTGTGAATGATTGCAAGATGCCTAGGTGTGCGCATGCTAGTTTTGGGCCTTGTTACTTGTTGGCTTGATTGTGTTTGCTAAAGTTGAGCCTTAATTAAGTCGTTTGAACTCATCCTCTAACATCTTCTTCGAGCCATATCTCTTTGCACACTTTGAATTTGCAGGTGGTACGTTTTGCTTTGGAAAGTAGACTCCTAGAGCTTTCCAACGGTATATTACAAGCTACAATCCGATCACCGAGCAAGAAGTTATAGTCGTTTGAAGTAGAGTAGTGCAGTCAGAGCCAAACATGGTGGCCCACGCCTCCTCAGACCATCTGCGCATGGTGGCCCGCGCCTGCAGAACCTCGGGTGGATTTCGGGAATGAAAAACGAACRGRCGCGTATCACGAGGAACGGCCCACGCATGGGGGCYCGGGTGCTTGCAAAATCTACTTCACTTTCCAGAACCAAAAAGGCGCAGGCGCGCCTCTCGAGGATTGGCCYGCGCCTGGCCCGCTCATTGAGGGTGGTCCGCGCATGGGGGCCCGCACCTACAGCCTACTCCTCCGATTTCCAGAAGTTTTTGGAGAGGGCGAGCGTCCCAAGGGTGGCCCGCGCATGTGTATCATATCACCCCGATTTTGTTGACTTTTCGACATTTGACCAGCGTTTGACTTGACTTTGGAGGGGTATTTGGCACATGTGGAAATTAGAAATGGCATTCTTGTGATATTTATGAGCTTTGTAATTGAGCCATGTTTATATAGTTTTAAGAGAAAAACAAGAAAAAAAGAAGTAGAGAGATAGAATAGAATAGATTTATAGATTTACAATTTCMCAATTTTTCATCTTCTTCTTCTTCATTCTTCCATAGCTTAGGAGGGAGAAAAGCTTAGTGTTCTTGATTGTTTTTGCTCTAGATTCTTCAATTCTCCACCATTTGTAGCAAATGTTATATGCTTTCCATCTAATTTTTTCGAGGTAAATTCAATTCTTGCATTTGTTTTCAATTCCATTTACATTTAATGCATGTTTTAGCACAATTGCAATTTCTAGGTTTCTGTGGGTTTTCTTGTCGCTTTCAATTTCAATTTCTTTTGTTGCTAGATAGTTTCCCCCTTTGTTTGTGAGCATTTTGCAATTAGTTTTGTTCGATTTGGTTAAGTTTTGAGTTAGTTTTTGAATACCCATTTATAGCTTTGAATTTCTTGTTTTCATGGCAAATTTCATGTTTTCTCCTATCGCTTTGTTGTTTTAATTCTTTCTATAATGATTAGTGAGTAGATTACTTGCTTAGGAGTGCTAGGAAGCCCAACTATAATCTATTAATGCCAAAATGATATAAAAATCTCTTTCCAACCATCTTTGTTGTCAAAATTGTGGTTTCTCTATTTTAATTTGTTTTGGATTTAGCCACCCAAGGCTTTGGGAGAGGGACTTGCCTTGTTCAACCTTTGCAAGGGATTGGAAGGGTTGATTAGGGTGTTGGTTTAATCCATGTTCAACTATTTCTTGTGAGAGCTTGAGAGAAATTGGGTTTAAGCAAGTTTTGGGAGTGTTGGATGATTTGGAAAATGWTTCCAACCAATTTGCTAAACTAAGATCACAATTACCCCCATTATTTGGGAAATTCCCATTGGTAGTGATGAGGTTTCACGGATTCTCAATGGCARTGATAGGTTTTATTTAATCYGAATGGTAATGTTGAAGTTTGTTAAGATTCCCAACCGTGATGTCATTGAGGAATATTCCGTTAAATGGGTGTTTTGGCCGTTAATGCTTCTTTCTATTCCTTAACCCAGCTTCCCTCTTCATTTTTCTCTCCTATCCCCTTCGGTTCTCTCTCCTCATTCACCACCCCACCACCACCTTCAATGCCTTCCTCTCCCCTCATTTCTCTCTCCTTCCCCCTATTTTCATGGAATCACCGCCTTCCTCTCCCCTCTTCACCGCTCGTAACCCCCAATCATCGTCATCATCCACTCAATACATCATCATTATCATCCACTCATATCCATCATCATCATCATGCACATAATCCATCATCATTTCGTTTTGGGTTCAAATTTGATTAGAAGTATTGAAATAAAGTATGATTTCTGATTTTCTGGGTTTTCGTCACCTTGGAAGAACAATTTTGTTCGAATTAGGTTTGTCAAATTTAGGGGATTTTTTTTATTTTGGGTTTTGCTTTTGCAAGTTTTTGAATTTGGGAATTCATTTTGCAAGTTTTCGTAGATTGGAAATTCGTAAAGTGAATTTTTCGAATTTTTTTGGGGGATTGAAAATTCAAACTTTTCGTAGATTTTGTTCGAAAATTCTTAGATAATTTTGCAACAATTTGATTGATTTTCAAAGCTTGTACATGATGATGATTGTTGTATGGGGGAATTCGAACATGATGATGATTTTTGTTTGGGGGAATTCGAACATGATGATGATGTTGATGGCAGATGATGTTGATGATAGGATGATGGTGAATAGGATTATTGTGGCTGAATAATGATGATGTTGGATGACTAGTGGTGCTGGCGATGATATGTGGTGTTGGTGTAGTTGTGGCAATGGGCAGTCGGGGTTCCTAGTTCAAGTGGTAGTTGAGTGAGAAAGTCAAACCATGGTTAATTTTTATTACTTATTTAACGGCAATTTCCTCCGCATAACATCACAATTGGGAATTTTAACAAATTTTAACATTACCAATGGGATAAAAAAAAACACGACACTATCATTGAAAATCCGTGAAACCTCATCACTACCAATTGATTTCCCTTAATTTTATGTCCTTTCATCACAAAAAGAAAGCCAATATTAGACAATATAGCAATCACTATAGTATATTTTGACTGCGTTTACTACCATATCCTAGCATCTTAATATTATAGCGTATCAAAAAAGATTATATAGTATTCCCATCCGTATTGTAATTCTCGCAACACTCGTATTAGTGAGTGTTAACTTCCTAAATATGGGTAATTATGATTAGTGGAGAATCATGTGATGGATGAGATTGACTAGTGCCCTTTTTTGGAAAGGAAGATATAAAAGACAAATGTAATGAACTTGTGGTCCCAAAAAAGCATTGTACTAGTGGTCCCAAATAAAGATAATGAAGTGTTTAGTTTGATTGTTAAGACAAATAGTAAGGGTGTTTTAGTAATAGCAACATAAAAAACTTACCAAAAATAGAAATAAGTACAAGTGGTTGCTAGAATTATATTACACCCGTTTTTTAGAAGGTGTTGCGAGAATCGCGATACGGAGGAGTAGTAATATATTACTATATCGCGATCCGTCCTTTGTATCAGTGTAGCCTAACCAAGATCCTATGGTTGAGGCAAAGAAAATTGCTGTGTCCGGAACCTTGAGGCTTTCTTTTCTATTAAGCCGTAGAGTAGTACCATCGGCCAAGCTGTAGAAACACTCAAGCTTGTCACCGGTGATTCTGTCCATCTCCGGAGGCAACATTAGCCATGGTGTGGCTTCGTTATTAGCCGATCCGCCACAGTTACTGATGTCGTCGCTGCATTAGCATTTATTGCATATTGTTAGACATTATTAGGGGTGCAGTTGCACTTGTACATGCTGTTTTAAGCTAATAATTGAACTTTTCCTTGCTTTCATTGTGTTGTCATTGGTTTGATGAGTGTTGATGTTTTTCCGGTGCACTTGTCAGTATTTGAGGTTTGGCCGCCATTTATACCTTTTCAATCGTTTAAAGTCAACAATTAAAGTGAATCAATCAACAATACTAATTAATATTAATATTATTCTGAAAAAAATACCTTATTATATTTCAAGAGCATACATAACATAAAAAGGACATATAGTTGTTAACTAATTCCGAGAAATGGGTTTGGAACATTGGTTTCAATCCACCTTTAATCCATGTGGTCACAGGCTTGAATTCTCATACCCTTTCTCAAATGTAATTGTATCTTGCCCTGGTGGCTCTTTTCACACCAAAGAAAAATAAAAAATAGGATAGTTTATTTTGTTTCTTTCCTTCTTAGGTGTTGCTTGGTTCAAAAGCTGATTTTAGTTTGGAATCAGGAATCATACAAGGTGGTATGGAAGGGAAAGAATGTGGTTCATTTTCCCTCCAATCTCACCAAATTTGGAGGGATTAAGCTTATTAAAGAGGGAGGCCCTCTCTCCTCCCCTTCCCTCCTTCAAATCTTTATCCAAACAAAGGAATTATCCCCCTCCCTTTCTCTCCCCTTCATTTCCTTCCATTTCTTGTTATTCAAACATAGGGTTAAGGAGTTGCTAGCGTTAGTTCATGACTCCTGATGAGCCTATCTAGTTCTACTGAGTGCATTAGTTACAAAAGGCCAAAAACTAGTTCATGGTCCTAGAAGTTGCTAGCATAGTTCATATATAAGCCGAGTCTTTTCGTAGGCTAATCTTCTTTAGTTCATGATCCTAGAAGTTGCTAGCATATTATTCAATATAAGCCGATTCATCACTTGTAACAATCACGCTCAGGATTAAAGAAGATAGAAATCTTAGCTTTCTATGAACGAACGAATAAAATAAAGATTTTAGTGGTAAGATCAATAGATGCATTAGTAGATCTTGTCTTGTAATGGTATGTAGGCTTTTCTCGGCCCAATTTAATAAAAACCATGAAAATTATAACCCTATTATTTATTTCGTTTGTCTATTAAAGTTTTTAACTTGATATATCTATATCTATATAATATTTTATAACTGGTTTTTGCTCTAAATTTTGACACTTGTTCATACCCATATAAAGAGCTATTTTGCGAAAAAAAACAATAATTCAAGAATCTAACAAAAATAATTTGAACAGGTGCTTATTTTCCATAATACTTCGTTCTACTTTTCTAAATTACGTTATGTTCTTCGTCTTTCCTGTGCCTTCGATACTTCAAATCATATTGTTTTATTTCTAACTGTAG
Source organism: Bassia scoparia (assembly GCA_008642245.1). Classification (NCBI taxonomy): domain Eukaryota; kingdom Viridiplantae; phylum Streptophyta; class Magnoliopsida; order Caryophyllales; family Amaranthaceae; genus Bassia; species Bassia scoparia. Next base: position 78,759 of record SNQN01000562.1, read on the forward strand.
ACACCTGAAAATGTGTCTCCCCAAATAAGTAATCCGTGATGAAATATTACCGCGTCTCGCGTTTGTTTCGACTCGGAAAAAGATGCTTTGAACTCACGAAAGTTGGAAATACGTGAGAGGTCGTACTCGGAATTATTGAGCAAAGGTCACTTACAAGGCAAACATATTTTCCTTCGGTTTTCTCGATAAACTCAAAGGTTTTCAAAGGTTTTCAAACGAGTTAAGCTGGCGATTCTCGTGCTTTTTGTTTTCTATCATGTGCGTCACATTTTTTCTGAATCCGCCAATATTTTTAAATTATTTTTCTGATTTTTTCTATGATTTTCTTAGAATTTTGCAATGTTTAAATACGCAGAATACCAGAAAATACGTGAAATATCATTAGAAAATACTCCGGAAATACGTGGAACCTTCTAGAACATCTAGAACTCCTTGCTTGAGAGCAAGGGTGTCCTAGTTCGTCGAATCAAAGGGAAATCACGAATAAAATCGGAGGAAATTCAAAATATATCGAGGTTTTTGGAAAATATATACGAAGCCATTGAGCGTATATACGCAGGTGAATGAGCGTATATACGCTCAACAGGAGCGTATATACGCTCAACAGGCTGCGTATATACGCTCACCCATACACACGAATTTGCCAAAAATTATGCAAATGGAGAAGCGTATATACGCTGGGAATGAGCGTATATACGCTCCTCACCTGCGTAATACGCTCATCCCAGCGTATATACGCAGGGTTTTTTTCCTGCCTCGTTTGCCTCGGGCCTATAAATACCCTCTGCCTTGCTCAGAGCCGGACAGACCTTCAAACGCACAATTTCACGACTTGATACCTTCACTTCGATATACACTTCACACAGCTTGGACACATCTATTCTCTCTCTCTCAAAACACTCAAAACACATTCGTATTCGATTCAAAGCATCGATTCTCTTCGAATCAACAAGCGAATAAGGGTATAAATCTGAGGTTACTCACCACAAAACCTTCTTTCACTCTTTTTCAATTCCATTTGTCACTTTTAATTTGATTAACCTTATTTGAGTTTAATTCAATTAGAACAATGTAGAAACTCACTGTTAATTCGTTCATGTAAATATGTAGGTTTTCTATATTTTCATTGTTTCCATGGTTTTTCTTGTTTTCATTTATTATTATTCATTTTGTTATTGTCGATACTAACGCGTTTGTTTGTGTCTCAAGTAGCAATTCAATCGAAAGGCGATTCCTTTGAGTTTTATTCTAACAATTTGATTGTTTGCAGTGAAAAGGTGAGGAGGACACAATATACATATTATGCCTTACTAACCTTGTTTTCATGTCTCGTTGTTATATATATCTTCATCACACTGTGTATATTATTGTTTAAACAAGCCGGAATTTAATCGTTTTGTCACATTAAAGTCAGATAATCATGGACGACCGGTTTTTCTAAGCACCTTTTAACATTGACTAACAATCAAGTGATCGCCTTGTCATTGTAGAAGTCTTGGTTTGCTTTATAATAGCAACCCACCTAGTCAATGCACTCTCAAAGTCAATTCAATAGGCTCTTTTGATCAATTGTTATATTTAATGGAACTACAATGAGCCGGTAGAGGCGCACATGCGGGCGAATTGGGTTACAGATCTGATTCGTACCATGTCCCCGAACCCACGACTGTTATTGATTGGACGTGGGGCCATAATTTGGCACCAATGTTTCGGGCGTCCGTGAATAACCTATTATAGGCACGGTGGCGATCCCTCAATTCGACGACACACCCAACGCATTCACATGCGGATTCCATGGCCAACTCCATGACACTGAAGCGAGGCTACGTCCCCTTGCCTAAGGGGGGCGAAGCCCTACACTAACAACTTTGGTTTTTTTTACAAGAACATTTTTTGTGTTGTTAATTGTACAGGTAAATTGCAAATGCAAGTTTATCAAATAATCATAATTAGATCGAAATAATTTGTGGTAAGTAATCGTATTTTTCATTGAGAGGGCACATTTATGTTTCCTTTTTGCCAAGTTTCTGTTGATTTTTGATTCTGATCTCAATTCCATACCCCTTAGCCCGCATAACAACTTAAAAATTTTTCCAATTATAAAAACTATGTTTTTTTTGGTACATGTCAAATAAAATCCGACAATTAATCTTTTGATTAGCTATTCCTACGGAGTAGCTACTAAGAATTTAATAGTCTATATGGGCTCTATGGTACGATATTATTCGGTAAAACTTCCACATATAAGTCAATATGTACATAATTTCATAACCTAACAAAATCCTTTTCAATTCAACTTGAACATACATGTTGCAACATTACCTGAAACAAAGTGACATTTCGAGAATGATTTAGTCATATAATACCTAGGTACACATGCAAATTGAAATATGGAAAATCACAAATTTCGAAAGTAGGTGATATTCAATATTTAAATATTCATGTTTAAGATTTAACACAATATTCAAGCTAAATGAAGCATATTGTTAATGATTTATTACTGTGACGAGTAGTTAAGAACTAATCCCCTGTTATCTCAACACAATTTTTTTGAAAAAGTTACGCTCTATATTTATTTAATTTTTTTAAAGGATATTTATATTAATATCATCTTACTTCGTGAGAGATAGGTTTTGCACAGAGTATATATTTAACTAATATTATATGGTTTCTTTAAAAATTTATATATATAGTATATATATATAATATATTAAATATAAGTTATATAACTATATAATATATATATATTATTATATATTATATATATATATATTATATATATATTATATTATAATATATATCTGATAATATATATATAATAGGAAAAATTCACATGATAATCCCCACCTTTTTGGTGTCTCCCTCAATAATACCGATCTAGACAAATCTCAAAAATATCCAAGCTTTGAGCTAATCCTCCCCAAAATGCAGCTAAATGAAATTGTTTACCTGCTAATGAAAGGTTAAGGCCTTAATTTATCAGCAGGTTAATTGTATTTTTTTAATATTTTAATACTTTCTTAAAATTAAAAAAAAAACACTCAATAACCCCCTCCCCTGCCAACCCTGCCCCTCCTCAGCTCCCCCTCATCACCACAAACCACACACAACCTCATCACCGCGCCCACCTCATCACAACCCAAACAACCACAAACCCCATCCCAACCTCTCAACCCGCCCTCCTCTTCTCCTCCCATGGTGTGGCTCGTTGCAGCCACCACAAACATTGTCCGTTGTCTTTGGAGGAGATGACAATAGCCTGACGAGCGCGCTCCCAGACTTGAACCCCAGCCAGCGTTCCTGGAAATTCCTCCCAGACGCGGCGGGGAGAAGTAGAGGTTAGTGTTGGGGGTGAGAAGGATTATTAATGGTTGTGCTTGCTGGGAGGGGAGAATTTGACTCCAGGGAGATTTAAGTAAGGAGAAGAAAGAGCGGTTGAAGAGGGGAAGACGACATAGTGTAGGGATAGGGAATAATTGGCAATTATCGTAATCGGTGAAGCTGCTTAATCCTAGGGGCTGTCTCAATCGGGGGCTGCTAGTGCTGTGGACACTGTTCGTGAGAGGCCGTTGTGCTCTGCGCTTGGCTTGAGTATGAATGCTAGTGCTTCGATTTCTTCATCTGAGGAACCACTACACCAAAAACACAAACAGCAAAAACAATCAACCCACCATCCAATTATTCTTAATCACGCACTTCGAATCCCCTTTCGCAGACCAAAAACCCCTCCCCTGCTACCCCTAGCAACCGACACCTCGCGACAACCCTTTCGAATTTCCCCCCTCGATTCCTCAGCTCCCCTGCGGATTTCACTGTGCGTGTGGCGAACTTGTGGGACGAGTGGCGACTGTGGCGTCTGTGGTTCGCGATTTACCGGTGGTGGCAATTTGGCTGGCTAGCGGCTGGCGTACGCAGTTGGTGGCTGGTGACCATGGTGTTGCTTGCAGCTTAGTGACGGACATTGGTAGGTGGGTTTTAACGAGGAGAGAGGGTGTTAAGGTTTTTTATTTTTTGAATTATTAAATAAATTAAAAATATAGAATGAAAAGGAGGACGAGAAGGTTTAAAATTACCTGATCAACAACAGGTAAACGATAAATTAGTGCATTTAGGGAGATTCAGCATCAAACGTCTGTGATTATTTTGGGATTTTCAATGAGATCGGATTATTGAGGGAAGAACCACCAAAGGTGAGATTATTCATGTAATTTTCCTATATAAAAATTGATTTCTATTTGTGAAGGATAGGTGTTTAGTATAATAGATGAACTAAATATATCTTTTAGGAAGGAAATAGTGAAAGCACATTACTCCCAACCATTTACAACTTTTTTCCAAGCACATTTACTACATTTTATTATTTCTGTCGTTCTTGGTTTGTAATTCTCCATATTGAGTTCAATCTAACTAAGTTGTTGTTATTGTGTTTTTTGCTGTCAACAGACCCCTACCACATATTACTACCTCCCTCAAATTTTTATTAACTTGCAGCATAGCAAAGTTTAACGGGTTTCCCGAAGAATATTGATATCAGTGTTGAGTTTATGAGTGTATCGGAGATATGTAATGAAAGTTGAAGAGCGTGAATATTTGTATGGATGAAATTACAAAAGTAAAAAGGTATAATAATGTGATTCAAGTTTTTATTATTTTTAGAATATTGATTTTAAATTTTTGATGAGGTATACATCCTTAAAAATGTAAATGATGCAAGAAATTTGATACATCTTATTTATATGTATATGGTGCAAAGTAAGAAAGATAGAAGGGAGGAATGTCTCTATTAGTTGCATTGAAATCTTATATTTGAAAGAATGCTTGTACTGTGTTGATTTTCTTCTACCAAAAATCAAATTTTAACATAGAATCTGGTCTGAAACAGGTGCTGAAATATTGATTTTGTACCGGGAAACAAATATTATCTTTAGGTTACATAGAAACAAAAAATAATATATATTACCTTAAGAATTTAAGTTCATTGTATACTATTATTGCTTTCTCGCAATTATACAATAGATAAGATGTCAATTAAAAAAAATCACCGCGTTGCACGGCGGGCTAAAGACAAATGAATACGCCATGAAAATTTTTAATTATGGAACACAAATTTCCAGTATTTATGTACATATTTCCAAAGTGAATTTTAGCTAACTATGGAAAAAAATGGTTTATTAAGGTTTAAAACCTACAATTAATGGTTATTGTACTTTGTATAAGCAATTGAAGTTAATCTTTAAAACAATGTTCGAGGATTGATTTTGTAACAGGAATACTATATTTGGGTGTTAATTTGTGTAGGAATCATAGTAATTGATATTTCTTGTTTGTTTTACTCGTATATATATTGGTCTATCTATCTATTATTATTATTATATTGATATATTAACAAATACACTATCTTAAAGCAACATCCATTTTCCACAATTTTTCCTTCCCTCTCAATAGCACTCTTTATTAATATTGCACATAGTAAAATGTAAACATAAACATTTAATTGAAAATTAATAAATGTGTTTTGAAAAAATTTTTATATTATTTATTCATATATAAACTACTACAAAAAAAAAATTCTCTCTATAAAAAACTACAAAAAATGTGAAGAATAAAACCTTATGAATCCAAGCATTATCCTCGCGATCAGCTATCAATTAGTATAATATAATATAATATAATATAATATAAATTAAGTATATATATATACATAATATAAATATATCATATATATATAATATTAATATAATATAATATAATATAATATAATATAATATAATATATAATAAATATATACTATACATATAATATAATATATGATATAAATATAAATATAATATAATATAATATAATAAGATATAATATAATATAATTAAATATAATGTGTAATATAATTAGAGCACTATATATATATGGCCAAAAAAAGCATCCTAAAATTTTATGCTTCATAATTGCTTAACGTAACCATTCCACCACTAACAAATGGTGGTATCGAGTGTATAAACTGCTCTGCCATTTCTGCCATAAATGGTAATGATGTTTTGCTTTGTTTTTCTTTTTTAATTTAATTTGCTATTTTTTCTGATCTCATCATAAGGAGGCATTACCCTCTCATCACATCTCTATATAAACCCCCTCGTTGCTCTTGCTTCCAAGTCCAAAAAACGAAAGTTACATTGACTTACTTCCTAAAATTGCATTCCTACCTAATGTTGATATCTAACCCAAGTGGTAAGAACTAAGACAATTTCACTGCTTAAATTAAAAGGATTTTGATGATTTTTACAACATTTTTTTGAGGTTTTGAATTTTATTTTTATATCTTGTTAGTTCCAATAGTTCAACCTGATAAGCTTTCTATGTGGAGGATTGTTGACAGGGAAGATAGGTTGAAGTGCAAGTGTTGTACTATGTCTTCCAACGATAACTGGTAAATTTTCTAGCATTGCATTCCATTTTCTTTTGTTCCTAGCTATTCATTATTATTTTATTGAATAAGCTTCGAAAGTATTTGTGATGTTTTTCAGAGCATTTCTAAGCTCCTAGATACTCAACATGTGGGACATAGAGCAATCAGGCAAACCATCATGTAAGGCTATGTTTCCTTATATAATCCTATGCCTATAGAACATCATTTGCTAATAGTTGGAGTAAACTTAAATAATAGTAACGACTAATGCCCTGTATTGATTCTAACTTAGATCACTATCTGTATCAATTTATGCTTGTAAAGCTTCTCAGGCAGTAATCCGACCTTATAAACAAGTACATCTAACTTTGTGTTTTACATGATAACACCTCTGGCGTTAAGTAAGCACAGATCATTTTCCGTCAATCCTCATTTGCCTGAAATTAAATGTTGTGTTTCTTACTGTTTATCTTTACAATAAGGCGACTGAAGGTTCGCCACCACACATTAGTAAAACACGCGCCAGATTGACAAGCAGAGAGAAGTGAAGACAGAGGTGAGTGGGAATAAGATCAATAGAGAAGTGGGCGCACAAGTAGCGCTTGCTTTTTGGTTATAACCTCGAAAGGAGAGCGACGGATGAGGGATCAGACAAGAGGTCACTACGGACACCACACTAATGTATAACGACATATCAAATGACAAACACTCCAATTATTCTCCAACATATACAACCCAATGCCTAATATACACAATATGCCTAATTTGACCAAGATATTAGATCAAAATCTGCAATATTGCCTATGTACTACACGAATAAACTACAAGACATTGAGCTAAGCACGATCTCTGCCGAATATACATAACAACACACGTGAAAATGTATCAGCGGAAACCCACATTCAATGAAGGATAACGTGGAAACCTCATGTGAAGGCATAAAACAGGGGACCTCTTGAGGAGTCCACCCTACTTTTCTTATTAATAAATTGAGGGAAAGAACCCCAAATCAGTCTAACAAAGATTCACAACCACCAACAATCACAAGAAAATATAAGAGATAACAAGAACAAAAGAGGTTAGAATTCACCCAAAACAGCAGCTCTGTTCAGACCTGAATTCCGACAAACTAGACCTCACAGAGACAATCCAACCGTCCAAATGAAGCCCTAGATTTCAGGAACAAGCTGTCCAAATTTGAGCAAAATTGGACCACGGGAACACTCCGATCAAGCACTTGATCAGAATTGTGCAGAAAAATCGAGAAAGAGAAACCCTCACTTTTGCTCTCTGTTTGTTGTTGTGTGTATATCTGATCTTCTTGCTGCATATATTCTGCCTTGTTTTGACAAAATATACCGCAAAGACTTCCTTGGAGTCAAAGAGTTATGCCAAAATGGACCAAAAGTTTTAGGATTATAAAATTCCGACTAGTAAAAGCCCCACATATAGTCATGTCAAAAACAATATAGAAATTGCACAATATGGGCTGGACCCATATCAGACGACTGTCTACTCGTTGGTATTCATTACCTGAAGGAATGGAGCAGCACTACAAGGAACAGCATGGGAATGTCTTAGAAGGCCGCGCTCATCCTAAAAGTCATCAAATGCAAGAAGATGTTGCAATGTGTTTTCCAAAAAGACCATAATAGTTGATTGGTGAAATCTTCTTTGATTAGTAGACAAAGGAAAGTTTTGAGATAGATAATAAAGCGTTAATTATTCTGCAAAGGAAGGGATTACGAAGTGTTAATAATAGAGAAAAAGGACACTAATCCTATTAAACTAGTAACATGTAAAACTAGTGGGAGTTAAATGACCCTCACTAACAAACTACACTTAGATGCTAAAACAGCCAAGCATTAACAAGCAGTACACAACCTTAAGCTAGAAATTAGCGGTAGCCTAAAACAAAGCTTTGAATATTGCAAACCACTCCCCTGCTTCAAAGTTCGTCGTCCAATTTTCTGAAGAAGAAATGGTGCTTGTTCCACGGCCTCTGATAGGATTTCGTTAAAATGTCAGCCCGTTGCTATTTGTGTTAATATTTAGAACATATTTCTTTGTTGCAGACCAAGTTCAGAATGAATGATCAGCGATATAATATGCTTAGGTCTTGCTGTGATGTGTTGGATTTTTTTCCATGGATATATTTGTTGTTATACATTAATCTAGTTAGCACCTTCTTGAACTGCAGAAAATCAGTAACAATTGCGTAACAACAGCTTGACAGGCTGCTCTTAAATGTGACAGCAATATACTCTTGCTTCAGAGGAAGATAAGACAACATTTGTTTTTTGCAACCCAAGCTATAGCCTGCTATCCCAAGAAACAAATCCCAGAAGTACTCTTTCTGAATCTTCATATTACATCAGCCCAATCACTATCGGAAAAACCAACCAACTTGAAATTTGATACATGTTTATACCAAATTCCAAGATCAATCGTACCACAAATATACCGCAAAATTCGCTTTGTTGCTCCATAATGATGTTCAGTTGGATTATGCATGAACCTAGATATTACACTTACAGGGAATGSAATATCAGTTCTAGTATGAGACAAATAATTCAGACCTCCAACAATGCTACGATACTTCCTTGCATCCGCCATCCCTGTACCATCTTCARCTACTAACTTTTCATTGATATTCATGGGAGTGGGAGCAGGTTTACAGTTCAGCATTTTAAACTTCTTAAGCAAATCAGTAGCATTTTTTTTTTGAGAAATGAATATGCCATCAGAAGTTTGCAGCACTTCAAGTCCAAGAAAGTAATGCAATAAACCCAAATCTGACATCTCAAACTTCTTCATCATGTGGGACTTAAACTCCTCTACAACAACTTCATTTGATCCCATATAAATCATGTCATCAACATAGAGACATACCACAAGGAAATCAGACATACCTTGTTTCTTCACATAGAGGGTTGGCTCATTTGGGCTTCTTTCAAATCCTTTCTCCAGAAAACAAGAGTCCACCTTGCTGTACCACGCTCGCGGAGCCTGCTTAAGGCCGTATAAAGCTTTCTTGAGCTTGTATACTTTGCCTTCTTCACCACTTATTACAAATCCATCAGGTTGTGCAACATACACTTCTTCARCTAACTCACCATTTAGGAAGGCAGACTTGACATCGAACTGGAACACGGGCCACTTTAGTTGTGCAGCCAATGCAAGGAAAGTTCTCACGGTCTCAAAACGAGCAACCGGTGAGAAAGTCTCATCAAAATCAATACCATGCTGCTGAGAATACCCTTTTGCAACCAATCGAGCTTTATGCTTTTGAACTTCTCCATTTGCATTATACTTGGTCCGATACACCCATTTGAGGCCGATAACATTTTTTCCTTCCGGCAAATTTACCAGCTCCCAAGTTCCATTTCTTTCTATTGCAGAAATTTCCTCGGCCATTGCATTCTGCCATATTTGACTACCTGCAGCATCCTCATAATTCATAGGATCAGAAGCATACAAGGCAAAATTGCAAGTAGCATAAATCTCACTTAGGGATCGATATCGTGCAGGAGATGTCTCAGAAGAGGATCTAGAAGAGATATTTGGATGACTTGTAGTTGAAGATGAATTGTTGCTTGCCGACGAGGAGGACTGAGAGGACTGATCAGAGGGGTCTGGTTGATCCGGGGCTGCTTTGATAGGAATTCTTTGGCTTGTTTCTATTGAGTTGTTACTGTTGTTCCAAGACCAAGTCTCAACTTCATTAAACTTCACATCTCTACTAATGATGACTTTGCCACTTATGGGGTTATATAGCTTATATGCCTTAGAATTAATACTATAGCCAATAAAAATACATTTTAATGACTTTTGATCAAGCTTTCGTCTTGTATTAGATGTGTCTAAGGCATAAGCTGTGCAACCAAATACTTTTAAATGACTAACCTGTGGCTTTCTTCCCTTCCATGCTTCATAAGGAGTCATGTTAATAAATACGGCTCTTGTCGGAGAAATATTCAGCAAATATACAGAAGTTGCTACCGCTTCTGCCCAGAATTGCTTCGGAAGATGTGCAGCTGTCATCATGCTTCGTCCCATTTCAACCACGGTTCTGTTTTTACGCTCAACTACTCCATTTTGTTGAGGAGTGTAAGGTGTAGTAAGTTCTCTTCGGATGCCATGCTCCTCACAATAAGCAGTGAATTCATTTGATGTAAATTCACCTCCTCTGTCGGTACGCAGTACCTTAATTTTGTGGCCACTTTCATTCTCAACCAAGGCTTTAAACTTCTTGAAATATTCGAAAGCTTCTGATTTGGACTTCACGAAGTATACCNTGTCATTTTAATTGATGAATTGAAATGATCAAGTTGCTAATTTTGTTGTATAAGCTGAACATTTTTAATTTTTTCTATTACATGGATATAATTACTGGGAAAGAAACAAAAAAAATGAAAATTAAAAATAAGCCATGGTGAATTTTTATAAGCTTGGAAGTTTGAATTGAATTATGAAATTTCATGTGTGAAATAATTGATTCTTTCATTTGTCAATGTTTGAACAAATTTGTAATTGTTACATCACGATGATAGTATATGTAATGTATGTGATTAAGGCCATTGAGTTAATCCAAATTGTCTGACATTTTTGCAGTTGTTTGCCTTCTGATTTGGAGGGTGCTGTTCGACAATCGAGTCAAGCTAGCGCTTTGTTCGTCGAGGCTGGAGGAACGAGGGCAATTGTAGGTACTTTATTGAAGAACATACAGTAGTTAACAGGCAATCTAAATGTCACAGCTATAATGGCCAAATGTTAACTCTTATGTTACTATTTTAGGATGTCTGAATTAGGCTGTCAATTTCACTAAAATTGAGTACGTTATGGCTCCTGAATGATGTTATAATTAAACCCCTGCTAGGTCGAGTGATGCATAGATCAATCAATCTATCTATCAAAAGTCTTTGTCCACCAAAAGTGATCAGTTCGTGTAATCATCTGTCATCCACCAACGAGTAGTGGATAGATCATATAGGGATAATTCAATTGATGAAAGAAAAGAATAGGATAAATGATAGTGTGTAATGTGATGGCTCAAAAGGTGCGTTGCAAGGGAATTTTGATTTGATTGACAAAGGGAATGGAGGGGGTCATTTTTGTGGAGCTGTGAAAGAAGGCCCTCTAGGCATTGTTCGAATTAAATAATTGAATCAGCATTAGATTAAACCAATTGTGGCCAATAGTGTTGAGACTTGCATAGAATTAGAAAATAATATTGCCACAAATGAATCTTTTTATTGATGAAAGAAATTTGAAACATACATGGCTATTTTGAAAGACTACAATAGGCTCAAAAGACAACGAATTGAAAAGAACATATTGCTAGGACTGGGACTCGATGACTCAATTCTAAGAAGGCGCATGGATCATTACCACGCCTTGGGGTGACTCATGGTTTAGCAAGGGGTGGTTGGATGTTCGATCTTATCCTTCGCCGCTGGAGGAACTGGGGGCGACCATCTTCAACCATGTCTTGAATCCTTGTGCTTCAGAACGATGCAAGTTTCAGGGTGTGACCCCTCCTTGGTGGAACTTGCAATGGCATTGGATTCCAATTCCTAGATTTCTTACTCATCTGAAGTCTGGAGTGGTCCAATAGGAGCAAGTGCACCTTTTGCAGTCAGTCCTATCAAAAGGCTGCTCATAGTCATACCAATTGGAAGAATGTCCTTGGTGGTCCTCGAGGCCTGTTGTTGAAGAGCCAGGATGGTTAGAAGAGTTGTCATTGGTAATGTGGCTGATTTGATCAGTGTTGGAAAAGAGGAGCCACCTTTCTTGTTTAAGCCCCCACCGTTACCCTTAGACTTTTGGGCTTGAACATCTTCCTCAACTAGGAGCCACCTTGTAACCCACGTAAATGAATCAATGGGTTGAAACTTGAGTGGCTCTCGATACTTGGGCTGAAGGTTCTTGATGACCATGCGACTTGATCTTCCTCATTCGGTCGATTGGTCATTTGAGCGCCTTCTCCCTCCAACTATAAGGAAGTAGAGAATTTCTCTCTCACCTTGCTGGTGGCCTCTAGTTCACGAACTACACAGGAAAGCTGGAATTGTACCTGTATGCTTAGGAATCGTGTTGATATATTCCAATCATCGAGCTTGGCTTGATCAGGTCTTGAACCACCTGGATGGATGGGTGTCCAAATAAAGGAACACCGAAGTGAATAGCTCTTTGCTCATTCCCTTAAGCCACGAGATATTGAAAGTGCGGAGGTGGTCTTCTGGTCTTCAGTTCCTTGAACTTGGGCAAATCATGATGACAAACTTCTTAGGAAGGCTCGGCCCTTTAATCTCATAATCAGCAACACGAGCCCTTGAACTGAATTTTCGGACATTCTCTTGACCAACTCTTCTAGTTGTCCACCCTTTTTTCCGCTCAGTCTTCGGAGGAGGGAGTGGTCTCCGGCATCGTCTTCTTCCTCCCTTCAGACTCGAGAGGTTTTCTTGTTCCTCTTTTTCTTTCAGCCCCAATGCTCTTTTCTTGGGCTCCAAGGCGAGAATTCACAGATCCGAGCTTTTCTGAATAGCGTTAAGCTGTTGTTCGATGTTTGCCATGGAAGTGTTCTTGTGATCAGGAGCGCGTCGGGTTTGGCTTCTTGTTACTCTTCTAGGCCCCAGAGCACAGGTTGCGAGTCTTGCTATCTTGCTTGAAATCAAGAAATATTACTACTAGAACCCAGAAACAAAATTGAAAACTCTTAAGAAACAAACCTAACTCAGTTTTGAGGTTCTGGACTTAAGGAATGAACTCGAAAGTAGACTTATGGCTATAGGACTAAAATGTTGTTTAAGGTGCTAGACTCGAGAAAGATTCAAACCTAAGATGGGCCTTTTCAGAATTAAGGACCTCTTAGACCTACGAGTCACTTGAATTGAATGGGCCTAGGGTTGAGTCTACGAACGAACTAGTTCAGTTTTAAGGTTCTTAGATTGAAGTTGAAGCGAACCTAATTCAGATTCAAGGCTCTTGGGTTAAAATGGAATTGACCTAATTCAGACTTAAGGTTTTGAATGGAATTGATTGAACCTAATTCACGATTTAAGGCCCAAAAGGTCGATCTAAGTCAGATTTAAGACTCTTGGATTGGAATCGAACCTAAGTCAGACTCTAGTCGAATGGAGTTTTAATTGATTGGATGGAATGGCCTAATGGATCAACAAACTTCATGTCTTGAACCAAAACCATAAGATTAAGGACTGGCTTAGTTGGTGGCTAAGAATTTGGACTGAACAAAAGAGTCACAAGTTAACAAGCACATTGATTGAAACAACAAAACAGTTATTCACTTAAGGTCAGATCTAAGTGAATATAAGTCGGCTTGGTTAAGTCTGATAGTGTACCATGCTAAAAGTAGAGCTGGGTCCAATTTCACACCACAATATTGGTGATGTATTGCCGAGATACCCTTATACACGCATCAAGTAATACGTGCATACGCGGCATGGGGCGGATAGACTTACCTTAGCCATGTGATCAATTAACCCACATGCAACAGATAAAACCCCCCTTAAGGTGATCTCGAGCTAGAACATGCCGTATTGAGACCAAGGTGTCTAGGACATGACCTATTCGAAGGGCACAAGCAAATTCATTAGTTATGAATATGGACTACGAGACTTTCAAGTCTGTCCACTCACCAAATGTGATTATCCCAGTGAAGTCCCAACAAACTGTAGGGCTTCGCCCCGCTTAGGCAAGGGGCGTTGACCTCAGCTTCAGTGTCATGGAGTGAGCATGGAATCCGCATGTGAATGCGTTGGGGTGTGTCGTCGAATTGAGGGGATTCGCACCTGTGCCTATATAGGTTATTCACAGACGCCCGAAACATTGGTGCCAAATTAATGGCCCCACGTCAATCAAGTAACCAGTCGTGGTTCGGGACATGGTACGAATCAGATCTGTAACCCAATTCGCCCGCATGTAGCGCCTCTACTCGGTCTCATTGTAGTTCCATAAATCATAACAATTGAATTCAAAAGAAGCCTATTGAATTGACTTTGAAGTGCCCTAATTACTAGGTGGGTTGCTATTATTACACAAACCAAGACTTCTTACAATGGACAAGGCGACACTTGATTGTTGTCAATGTTATAAGGTGCTTAGGAAAACCGGTCTCATGATTATCTGACTTTAATGTCACAAACGATTAATTCCGGTCTTGTTAACAATATATACAAGTGTGGTAAAAGATAATATATAAACAAGACATGAAAACAGGTTAGTGGCATAATAATATGTATGGTGTCTCCTCACCTTGTACTGCAAACAATCAAATTGTTAGAATAAAAACTCAAAGGAATCGCTTTCGATTGAATGCTAATTGAGACAAACAAACGCGTATATGGACAATAACATATTATAATAATGAAACACACAAACATGGAACATTGAAAACATTAAGAAAAACTACATATTTACATGAACGATTAAAAAGTGAGTTCTACATTGTTTTAATTGAATTTAAAACTCATAACAATATTAATCAAATAATAGAGACAAAAGAATTAAAAGAGAAGAGTGAAAAGGAGGTTTTTGGTGGAGTAATCTCAGATTTATACCCTTATTTCGCTTGTTGATTTCGAATAGAATGATGCTTTGAATTGAAAACGAATGTGTTTTGAGTGTTTTGAGTGTTTGAAGTGATAGATGTGTCTCGTGACTTGTGTCTGGTGAATGTATTGAAAGTCGTGTCAAGTGAGATGAGAGATCGGAATTGTGCGTATTGAAGTCGTGTCCGGAATGAGCAAGGCAAGAGCGTATTTATAGGCACGAGGCAAAAACGGAGCAAAAACCTGCGTATATACGCTCAGGATGAGCGTATATACGCTCATGAGGAGCGTATTACGCTCATATTGAGCGTATCTACGCTTCATGCTTTCCATAAATTTTTTGGCAAAGGTTGAGCGTATATACGCTGGTGATGAGGAGCGTATAACGCTCTGTTAGCGATATACGCTCAGCTTCTGCGTATATACGCTCAACGATTTCGTTAATTCTTTCCACAAACCTCGAAATATTTCGATTTCCTCCGATTTTATTCGTGATTTCCCTTATTCGACGCACCTAGACACCCTTGCTCTCCAAGCAAGGAGTTCTAGATGTTCTAGAAGGTTCCACGTATTTGGAGTATTTTCTAATTATTCACGTATTTTCTGCGTATTCTCGTATTTAAACGTTGCAAAATTCATAGAAAATCATAGAAAAATCAGAAAATAATTTAAAAATATGGCGGATTCAGAAAATGTGACCGCACTGACATGAAAATCAAAAAAACGAGATCGCAGCTTAACTCGTTTGAAAACCTTTGAAAACTTGAGTTTATCGAGAAAACGAAGGAAAATATGTTTGCCTTGTAGTGACCTTTGCTCAATAATTCCGAGTACGACATCACGTATTTCCAATCTTCGTGAGTTCAAAGCATCTTTTCCGAGTCGAAACAAACACGAGACGCGGTATATTTCATCACGGATTACTCATTTGGGGAGACACATTTTCAGGTGTCTACAATACCAACTGAAACGGCTATAATCGTCCTAACAGCAAGAATACTTGCTACCACCAGTAGACTCACACTCATTGGACCACCAAATCAGCATGACATCTTCAAGACAACAAGAAGCTCTATAGGATTTGTTTATAGGAAACGAATTTCTGCTATGTTTCCCATAAACACACCCTTCGCAAACTCAAATGTCCAAGTTCAGGCAAACCAACAACCATTTTCTTCCTTGACAATAATTTCAGACCTTTCTCATGCAATGGCCTACCTCAAGTGCTAACTTTGCTTCATCATCATTTTTGCAACCAAAGCACAATTTTTTACTTCACTGACATTCAAAGAAACATTTTATTTGTGTCATTGGTATGCTAACTACAAGAAACCAGATTTCTTTTCATGAATCATACACAAACCATTATCAAATAAGACAGAGTAACCACTTCTCACTAATTGTCCAACACTTAACAATTGCAGGATATATTTGCGAACATATTGAACATCATTGAGAAGTTAACATTACCTGATTTGTCTTGATGCAACGACTCCTTTGCCATGAAACTTGTAAGAGCTTGTCATCTCCAATACGAACCTCTCTTTATCCGATTCATCATCTCCTTGAACATTTGCTTTTGTGCAACATATGATCGAACACCCCTATCAACAAACCAACTCCATCCATTGTTAGTGCGTGTGAAATTGCCGACAAACAATTTGCTCTCGTTGTCAACATTTTCAGCAAAGTTGACTTGTTTGTCGTCCTTTTGTTTGGTCAACAATTGGATTCATGGTGCACAACTTCTTGCAAATATGGCATTGAAGGGAGCTCTTGTGTTGACTATCACCATAACCACGTCCTCTGCCGCGCACGGGCCACACTGACCACGACCACGGAAACCGCCTCTGCCTGTCCACGACCTCTAGAATAGTCGACTTGTTTGATGATCCCACTTTGCTTGAAAAGCCTTATTTCACCTTATATAGATTTTTTGAACTAGCTTCATGTCCATGAGAGAACTCATTAATTCATCAAAGGTGTAGGTTAGAGAGATCTTTGATTCTTCAATTGCCGGAACAACATGACGAAATTTGTCATTTAGGGTTCTCAAAACTTTGCAAACAACTACTTCATTACTTATAATTTCTCCAGACGATCTCATTTGACTAACATTTCAGTCACTTTAAGCAAATAATTTTGAATAGACTCATCTTCACCATATTCAATTCAGCAAAATCAACTCTAAGGGTTTGCAATTTTACCTTAATTACCCTTTGTCACCCAAATACTCTTGCTTGAGTATCTCCATGCTTGATGAGCACTTGTGGCTGCTGTGATTCGAGGGAAGATTTCATCATCTAGGGCTGATTGAATGAGGAACAATGCCTTTGCATCTTTCTTGCGATTCTCCCGTAGTGTTAGGTCGGCACCATCGCGCTTCTGTGGTTCATCATAACCATTCTCCACCAAATCCATAACTCTTGGGATTTGAACATAGTCTTCATTTTAAGACTCCATAAATGATATTTTTCCCTTTGAAAGTGGGAATTAATGGTTGAGAAGTGAGTTGACTCCATTGTTGGCCATGGCTTTCTCTCAATTTGGGTTTGCCTCACTTGGGTTTCCTGTGCTTTGGTCTCTGTTTTTTTTTGTGGGAGCACTTACTTCTCTCACTAACTTTACTCCTTTGTGTTTGTCTGGCTCGGATACCAGTTTGTTGGGAAAATTGATGAATAAGGTAATAATAATAAAGTAAATGCACATTCATACAATTGGAATAGAAAATACAAGTGCTTAAATAGACCAAATGACATAACAACTCACCTACAAACTAGTGACGTGAACAACTAAGTGGAGGATCATGGACCAACACTAATTCAGACTTAACATTTTCAATTGCAATAAATAAGCCACTACATTACCACTAACTAGAAAATAGAAAAACATTAACAACAAAACTTTGAATCACTAATTAGTCAAACAGTCTGGGTTCATTGTCCTCTGCTCTTACTGATATAGTCGTTAGCTCAATTACAAATTATTATTGCTTTTCAACTATTTATTTATAATTTGGCTCTTGGCGCTACTCAGAAAGCTAAAAAATTCCAGCGAAGATGATGCATGTCTGAGCATGAGAGAAAAATTAATATTGAATACTTGATTATATATACTGAGAGATAATCAGTATTAACTCAAGTATCTTATGATATAAGTTTGTACAACATGCAATAAAAATGGTATTGAAAATGATTATGTAGGCTTTTGTACCTTAAATAGCCAAGGGCAGTCCACGACTCCTGATTTGGGGACATGAACATTCTGAACTTGTTTCATTCATTGCCTCATGTGTCCATAAATTCTTCATAATTCTATTAGCCACGGCTCTTCATCATGTGGAATCCGCCTCTTATCAATGAAGATGTTGGAGTTGGGTTCAACGTTCGGAAGTTAAGACCAATTTTATGAGGTAAACTTCCATCATACTCTGCTGCAAACCTTGAATTCCAAGTTTATAAA
>SNQN01000562.1:104428-138226 GCA_008642245.1 Bassia scoparia
GGCTCAGAAACGCCGGGCCAACAATACTATGTTAATACAAATTAAATTAAGGATAAATCAGTTATAAATGTCATAATATAAAATAAGTACATAGAAAGTAACACATTAATTTTCAATAGTTATATTGCTAAAGAAGATAAATGAAAATAAACTATATATGAAAGGATGGTTTGACTCGTAATCTTTCAATAATGTAATAGCATCTTATCATCTTTAATTTCGAATGATTTAGCCTGATGAATTATATTTTTCTGAAATATACTAATATATATGCCTATAATCTTTGCGATTATCTATTCCTTATCATGTAATTATATTTTCTATGATTTTTGTTCAGTTTTGCCTACTATTATATATAACATAGAAATAAATCTATGCAGACTATTTTTTAAACAGTGCATTATTTCAAGATTCAAAATAATTTATTCTTCTTCTATAATCAGTAAAATGAAAATTGATATTTCTCTCTTTCCATTATAACCCAATATAATATTAAAAAATAAATATATTATTATACAAAACGATATCCTGGATTCCTACTGCTCCTTCTATTCTGAAGGTATCTTTACCATGCGAACATCTTGATCCACTAGTGCATTCAAATGTATATCACAACTTTCGTTTATATCTCGCTTCTTTTGTCTTTTTTATTAATAATATTCATAGTATATAAACCACGTTTTTACATAGATGTACCATCTTTTAATTAAATGGTATTTTGGATCCAATCGTTTAACAAATAATATTTATAATAGATAAGAAATTAACTAATATTATGAAATTATAAGTGTGATTGAACGAGAACAAAAAGCCTCCTCTCAATTTCCGCAAGATTAATATTAATTCCAATAACTTTTATTCTTTATGTAAAAAATCAACAACACAATGACACTTTCAACTAGTAGATTAACCTCTGTCTAGTTCCCAAAAACACATTAATATAAGTGCAATCAAATTATACTCTATTATTTACTCCATCATGCCCTTTATATATGGTTTGGAGGTCCATAAAAAAATCTATTGACTCTGTTAAACAAATAAGTTTATAAGTTGTATCGAGACGTTTAAGCCTCCTGTCGTATCATAATACCTAATTCATTTAAATATCGATTTTTTTTTTTTTTTTATTTAGATTTTTAAACTTTTAATAAATTGTTTTTGGTCTTTTAATTTTAGATGATATATTTACTTGCCAGGAAGACCTCTTAGTATTATATATGGTTATAATGTTTATTCTTATAACTCATTATATCCTTTAAAAAACGTACTTATATGCGCCATTGACAAAATTTTACTAAATAGGCTTTCCCTAGACCAAACTTTGGTATAAGTTTTAGTACCTCCCTGGAGGGCCTGGACTGTCTATACATTAATCGATTTGGTAATATTATGTATTTAACGGGTCGATATATGGTGGGTATTTCCTAGTTAGCGCAGTCCTCAATCTTCTGTTGTAAGTATCTTATAGCTTTTCGTACTCATTACCCTAAAAAACAAATACGGAAGATTTATTTTGATCCGTGCGACATTCATCATTATGGTATCGGAGCCCAAACTTTGCATCATAAAACCTATATTTATCTAAATTCACGTTTTTTTTTCCTCTTTTCTTTTTCTCGTTCCTCTGATTAACTCTGTGTCTTGAATTTCACTCGATGGTGTGGGTTTTACTCTTCATAATACGATTGTTTCGGTTCATGGATTCATTTGTGGGATTTTATGCTCTAATTTGTCACGTATCTCAACGAACCCTTATCTCTAAAACCCGCTGACCCAACCCCAACGTTTTCATGACGGACTGTGGCCTGGAATTGTTATGGTCCACGGCGCCATCTCAGACCCCATTTCCATTCAGATCCATCCCTTTCTACCTTTGAAGCTGCTCGGAGATCACCGAGCCGAAAAAGTGCCCGGGAATTTGAACACCGTTTATCTTCTTTGAACTAAAACGTCGTTTGAGATGAAGGAAGACCAACTACCTGTGCTTAGCGTCGTTCATCGATCTAACATCACTATTCTTTATCATTAAGAATCTCGACGGAAATCGGTTTCTAAGGACGGGAACCATCTTTAAACCGTCTTGACACGAAGAAGATGCTTGATTGGAAGTAAGATCACCAATCGATAATATCTAATCTCCAATATCTTTGAATTGTTGTCTATTAACTAGTAATTCGGTATGCCCCTAAAGTGAGTCAAATCGCTAAGTCCATCGCATGTCCTCCTTTGGATTCGTTGAAAAGGCCCCCGTAGTACTATTTGATGGGCCGACGGCTGCGGTTCCACCTTTCCTATATTTCGACTGAGGCTAGCTCGATTATTGGGCAATATATATGTAGCTGGATGAACAACGATTAAGCAGAGGCGATTCCAAACTGTTCCAAGCAGAAAGCACATAATCGACAAGTTGAGTCCGCGTTAATGACTGCAACAATTTACTGGACGCTGCCATGCATTAAACAACGGGCTTTGTTTCTCTGGTAAACGCCGAAATAATATTATATTATGCTCCCAACATAAATGTTCGAAATCTTCTGTACTATTGCATGTCATATTGATCTCTATTGGTCCTACTCGTAAGAAGTTGTTAATTATCTAAGTCTACATTTTACCCACTACTCGGCTATATTCATAAATCGAATGTAAACTCGACCTGTTTATGCTGATTCTTATGTATTAAACGAAAAGACGGAAGGTCAGGTTTTATAGTTTGATCACCATTCATACGAGTCATGATAATCCATGCACTTGCTTTCGACCTGCAATTGAGAAGCGCTCACGAACGATCTGCGAAATGTGGTTTGTGCTCAGTTGATTAATCATTTATTGGACGACAACATAAATGACCTCTCGGCTGAACGTTCGGGAGGGAGGAGACTCTTTCATCCACCCTCCTGGTGGTTTTTCTTAATGTACTCTGGGTAATGAATGATGACAAATACATATGCCGCGCCGGTTAACATCGGTAAGTGAGGCAAAGTAGCAAACTTGCTATCTCAAAAAGCCGCCGAGCGGAACCATTTGGATGATGACCTATCAAGGCTTCTCGCAGGAGTACAACACAGAAGTAAGGACGGACGAGACAGCAAGAATTTAACAAAGTTTAGTGAAACTAAACACATATCCACAATGGAGCGTCGTAGATCGGTCGCGCATTGCTCTTAGTGCTAAGTCCGGAGAAGGATTTGTTCGAACTTCTTGGCGTGCACTGTATTCTTTTGCTCTGCCTTATCTGATCCAGAGATACAGGTCTAGAAGTCGGTTCACTCTGTTCGCGGGATTATTGGGATTGGACTGGTGTGATACGGGGGATGACAAATCGAAGATTGAAATTTGTTCCCGACTTATGCCTGTCAATGCGCTCAGGCCACGCGATATCGCTTAACGTACGTGAATTAATCGCTCTCCACAGGCTACCCCACCCCTAGTCACGAACTTATGAGGCTGGAGGACAGAACTTTTCAGAAGTCAATATCTAATAGGTCTCCTTCCTTGAATTTCATGTTTGTTCGTTGTAGGCAGGAGAATGTTATGACGCGCAATACCATAATTGACAAGGTCCGCAGTCTATAACGGAATATAACGATCGATTTGGAGCTGGCTGGTCCCTTCTTCTCCCCATCCTCTGCTCTAGCACGCAACCCATCGGTAAACGTATGCAGGGAAGGCGAATTGCGCTTGAAATGCCCTTTGCCGCGTCTGCTTTTTTCGACCATTAGGCGTTGTGCTTGCTTGCTTGGCAAACCTGCGGACGCTTCGCATCATGTCTACAGTGACTTGCTTTGAGGTGTTCTCTCATTCTCAGTCGGCTGGCTATGACTGTCGCTGGGCGCTCTCGGGTTTGTCTTAGCCCGTGACTCACTTTGCAGAGCCCTGAATAAAACGGGTTATCTTGGCAAAGCTCTATAAGAGTACTCTTGCAGACACCTTAATAATATTTAATCCCCTTTGATAGTTGCTTAATTCACAATAATCAAAGAAGTGCAAGATCGTGAAATATTAGCAACACCCTCCCTGACTGTGGTAAGCCTTTTTTTATCCTTGCATTTGGCCATCGGTATTGATTACAGGATGTTGGCACATCCCTTCATTGTCACCTCGGTGAGCCACTTGTTTTGTTTGAATGTTCCAGCACCCGTTATTCATCCTGTGTTTACCCAGTGGTCTTCCCTGGCCACCTTGGCTGGCTACATGGCTGCGTTAGACGCTGGACTAAGGGAGGGCTCGGTGTAATAGTTTGGCATGAGGGGACCATTATTCTTGAAAAAATGTTTTATCTTGCTACCTTACATTGACCTATGTAATCTGATTCCCATGGAGATGGTGGTGACACTCTCTCTTGCGCTCTAAGAGGCATTTAAATTGGTTATTGAATGATCTCATTGTTTTTGGGGTCCAAATTCACTGATTCTTACCAATGTATCACTCCAACACCGGTGGCACGGTGGATCGTAGTTTGTGCTATTACAAGACCTGGGACACTTCGGTGGAGCACTTGATTTGGAGCCGGCAGTGAACGGATAGCATGAATGGGATATATTATTTTCGAGCTATTGCCTCCTAAATAGACTGTGTTGCGGATTATCACCTGCAAAAACCCACCATTCATCAGTTTCTTCTTTTGAGCCTTTGGCATCGGTCTGTATGGGTTATAGTTCATTCCGGGTCGGACAAAATAGTCAACGTTAGGTTCGGCCTGCTATTGCGTATTGGTTCGAATAGTAGTACCTAGTAATTTTTTTGAATTAAAAACTTGTGAGATTTTGTCACACAAGCTAATACAGTCCACGTAAGATCACGGTGATAAGCTTTCCTGATAGTAATTAGTAGAGCAGCTCGGATTTTTGACGAGATGATTCCATTTGATTATGTGGTAGAGTACTGTACAGCAGTGCTCTGGTGCTATTAAAGACACCACCAACTTATCTACCTGGTGGTGCCCTCATTTATTTTTGGACAATTGTTGGATGATTTTCTCGTGTGTGTGGTTGGCTCTATTTGGATCATTGAATAATAAGGCTGATGTTTATTCCTCTTTTAATTCTTTTTTGCCATGGTTTATAAACGTCAATTTGATCTGTCATGTTATATGTTAAAAATTGGCTCTGCGGAGTGACTAATGGACCGAATTTAAACCCCATGATTCCTATCATTTCAATGATAATGGGTACTTTTGTTTCAACTTTCGTTGGGTTGGGACTCCTCAACAAAAATGCGTCTGAGGGTAGAGCGTTAAACACCAAACATATACTAATGTGAGTCGAGTTTGCTTATGTTCAAACGCTGATTTTGCCTTGTTTCTTTTTTGGGGTGAGTGGTTTTAGTTCTTGGATTGCGGTATTCTTATTAATCGTACCCCTTCTTCTTTGCTTGAAAAATAAGACCCCTTTTTGGAATATCTTTTTGGCAAACCGCCTAATTATTTTGGAGTTGCGGGTTTTGCCTGGGCGGTTGTTTGTGTTCTCTCGCTCATAACAAAAAGCAAGGGTGACAAATCTTGCTCCGCGGTAGTCAGGAAAAGGTAAAGTTTGTTTTGAGGGTTATCCTCATGTGGTAGAAGGGTTTTGGAAGGTGTAGGATTTTGGAGACAGGGGAGATTTTGTCTCACGGATGATGTCAGGTTCCATGGAAAAAGTTTTTCCTTTCAGCTATTACTGGTGAGAAGGTTGCTACTGTGGGAGAGGTGTATGGGTGTTCCTATGGTGCGTGTGCCTGTGATAACTGAGTTTATTAGTATGATTTGTGCCCAGCCTAACATCTTATCCAGGTTGACCGGGTGAGGACAGCCGGACCTCGTGTATCCCTCAGATCTCTGTCTGTCTATGCATGCTGGCTGAGACTCCTGCGAGTCCTGCTGCTGCACTGCCCTCATTACGTTGAGACTCCTATCCTCTCTCTACTCTGTTTTTCTTGAGACTTCTTATGAGTTCTCCTCACGACTACCACTAGACACCTACGTGGTTTAGCTTGTGCCTATCCTTCCCATCTGGCCCCATCCCAACGTCCATTGTCTCGGCCTAAGCATCCTGGGCTTTTCTACTACATGTTAGGCGGACTTTGCCTGAGATTGGGGCGTGTCTCAAGGAGAGTCTTCTTCTTAGGTTGGACTCGTGAGCCCACGATACACCGGCGAGCTTCGAGATGCCCTTGATGTGGTCCTGGCATCAAAGTATTAGCGTGTGCCACACACTCGTACTAAAAGCCCTACAGTATACTTCGTGAAGTCAAATCAGAAGCTTTCGAATATTTCAAATTTTAAAGCCTTGTTGAGGAATGAAAGTGGCCACAAAATTAAGGTACTCTGTTCGTACCGACAAGAGGATGAAGTGAATTACATCAAAATAATTCACTGCTTATTGTGAGGAGCATGGCATCCGAAGAGAACTCACTACACCTTACACTCCTCAACAAAATGAGTAGTTGACAGTTCTGATTGCGTAAAAACAGAACGTGGTTGAAAAGTGGACAAGGCATGATGACAGCTCACATCTTCCGAAGCAATTCTGGGCAGAAGGGTGGCGGTAGCACTTCTGTAATATTTCTGAATTTTCTCCGACAAGCGATTTATTTAACATGACTCCTTATGACATGGAAGGGAAGAAAGCCACAGGTAGTCATTTAAAAGTATTGGTTGCACAGCTTATGCCTTAGACACATCTAATACAAGACGAAGCTGATCAAAAGTCATTAAATGATTTTTATTGGCGTATAGTATTAACTAAGGCATATAAGCTATAACCCATAAGTTGGAAAGTTCAAGTTAGAGATGTGAAGTTTAATGAAGTTGGACTTGGTCTTGGAACAACAGACAATCAATAGAAGCAAGAATCACTATCAAAAGCCCCGGATCAACCAGACCCTTGATCAGTCCTCTCAGTCCTCTCGTCGAAGCAACAATTCATCTTCAACTACAAGTCATCCAAAATATCCTTCTAGATCTCTTCTGAGACATCTCCTGCACGATATCGATCCCTAAGTGAGATTTTGCTACTTGCAATTTCCTTGATGTTCTGATCCTATGAATTATGAGGAGTGCAGTAGTCAAATATGGCAGAATGCAATGGCCGAGGAAATTTTTTGCAATAGAAAGAAATGGAACTGGGAGTGGTAAATTTCGAAGGAAAAAATTATAGGCCTCAAATGGTGTGTCGGACAAGTATAATGCAAATGGAGAAGTTCAAAGCATAAAGCTCGATTGGTTGCAAAAGGGGTATTCTCAAAGCAGCATGTATTGATTTTGATGAGACTTTCTCATCCGTTGCTCGTTTTGAGACGTGAGAACTTTCCTTGCATTGGCTGCACAACTAAAGTGGCCCGTGTTTCCAGTTTCAGATGTCAAGTCTGCTTCCTAAATGTGAGTTAGTGAAAAGGTATGTTGCACAACCTGATGGATTGTATAAGTGGTGAAGAAGGCAAAGTAATCAAGCTCAAGAAAGCTTTATACGGCCTTAAGCAGGCTCGCCGAGCTGGGATAGCAAGGTGGACTCTGTTTTCTGGAAAAGAGATTTGAAAGAAGCCAAATTAGCCAACCTCTATGTGAAGAAACAAGGTATGTCTGATTTCTTGTGGTATGTCTCTATTTGATGACATGATTTATATGGGATCAAATGATTGTTGTAGAGGATTTAAGTCCCACATGATGAAGAAGTTTTGAGATGTTCAGATTTGGTTTATTGCATACTTTCTTGGACCTTGAAGGTGCAACTTCTGATGGCATTTATTCTCAAAAAAAAAATGCTACTGATTTGCTTAAGAGTTTAAAATGCTGACTGTAAACCTGCTCCCCCATGAAATCAATGAAAAGTTAGTAGTTGAAGATGGGTACAGGGATGGCGATGCAAGGAAGTTACGTAGCATTGTTTGGAGGTCTGAATTATTGTCTCATACTAGAACTGTATTCTTCCTGTAAGTTGTAATATCTAGGTTCATGCATAATCCAATGAACATCATTATGGAGCAACAAAGCGAATTGCGGTATATTTGTGGTACGATTATCTTGGAATTTGGTATAAACATGATCAAATTTAGTTGGTTGGTTTTCCATAGTGATTGGGCGATGTTAGAAGACGAGAAGTACTTTCTGGGTATATTTTTCTCACTGGGAAGGTGCTTTGCTTTGGAGTTCAAAAAGCAGGCGTGGTTGCATTATCTCCTCTGAAGCTGAGTATATTGTTGTACAGGAGCAGCGTGTCAAGCTGTTTGGCTTTAAGGCGGTTCTTGGCGATTTTCTGCAGTCTCAGGGGTGCAACTGAATATACTTGTGACACAAAGCCACATCTCCTATGACCAAGAATCCAACCTTTCACAGCAGACCAAGCACATGATCTACGGTTCCACTTCAAAGGAACTTGTTTCATACTGCGAATACGTTCTGATAATATTGCACACAAGATGAGCAAAGTGGCAGAATTCTTACAAAGTCATTAGCTCAAGCCAGCATCTTATCTTCGTATGCAGTTAGGAGTCACAAACTGAAGCGAGGATGTGTTGACTAATTAGTGCATTCAAAGTTTGTTGTGTAATAGTTTTACCTATTTTTCTGTTAGTGGTTAATTTAGTGGCTTATTATTTTGCAATTTGAATAAAGTTAGTGAATAGATACCCAACTGAAACGGCTATAATCGTCCGTAAACAGCAAGAAATACTTGCTACCACCAGTAGACTCCACACTCATTGGACCACACAAATCAGCATGCACAATTTCAAGACAACAAGAAGCTCTATAGGATTTGTTTATAGGAAACGAATTTCTGCTATGTTTCCCATAAACACACCCTTCGCAAAAACTCAAATGTCCAAGTTCAGGCAAACCAACAACCATTTTCTTCCTTGACAATAATTTCAGACCTTTCTCATGCAAATGGCCATACCTCAAGTGCCATAACTTTGCTTCATCATCATTTTTAGCAACCAAAGCACAATTTTTTACTTCACTGACATTCAAAGGAAACATTTTATTTTGTGTCATTGGTATGCTAACTACAAGAACACCAGATTTCTTTTCATGAATCATACAACAACCATTATCAAATAAGACAGAGTAACCACTTCTCACTAATTGTCCAACACTTAACAAATTGCAGGATATATTTGGAACATATTGAACATCATTGAGAAGTTTAACATTACCCTGATTTGTCTTGATGCCAACGACTCCTTTGCCATGAACTTGTAAGAGCTTGTCATCTCCAATACGAACCTCTCCTTTATCCGATTCATCAATCTCCTTGAACATTGCTTTTGTGCCACACATATGATTCGAAMACCCACTATCAACAAACCAAACTCCATCATTGTTAGTCGTTGGTGAAGATTGCACGACAAACAATTTGCTCTCGTTGTCAACATTTTCAGCAAAGTTGACTTGTTTGTCGTCCTTTTGTTTGGTCCAACAATTGGATTCATGGTGACCAAACTTCTTGCAATATTGGCATTGAAGGGAGCTCTTGTGTTGACTATCACCATAGTGACCACGTCCTCTGCCGCCGCCACGGCCACGACCATGACCACGACCACGGAAACCGCCTCTGCCTTGTCCACGACCTCTAGAATAGTCGGACTTGTTTGATGATTCCCACTTTGCTTGAAAAGCCTTATCTTCCACCTTAGTACTAGATTTTTTGAACCTAGCTTCATGTGCCATGAGAGAACTCATTAATTCATCAAAGGTGTAGGTAGAGAGATCCTTTGATTCTTCAATTGCCGGAACAACATGACGAAATTTGTCATTTAGGGTTCTCAAAACTTTGCAAACAACTACTTCATTACTTATAATTTCTCCAGACGATCTCATTTGACTAACAATTTCAGTCACTTTAGCCAAATAATTTTGAATAGACTCATCTTCACCCATATTCAATTCAGCAAAATCAACTCTAAGGGTTTGCAATTTTACCTTAATTACCCTTTGATCACCCAAATACTCTTGCTTGAGTATCTCCCATGCTTGATGAGCACTTGTGGCTGCTGTGATTCGAGGGAAGATTTCATCATCTAGGGCTGATTGAATGAGGAACAATGCCTTTGCATCTTTCTTGCGATTCTCCCGTAGTTGTTAGGTCGGCACCATCGGCGCTTCTTGTGGTTCATCATAACCATTCTCCACCAAATCCCATAACTCTTGGGATTTGAACATAGTCTTCATTTTAAGACTCCATAAATGATATTTTTCCCCTTTGAAAGTGGGAATTAATGGTTGAGAAGATGAGTTGACTCCATTGTTGGCCATGGCTTTCTCTCAATTTGGGTTTGCCTCACTTGGGGTTTCCTSTGCTTTGGTCTCTGTTTTTTTTTGTGGGTAGCACTTTACTTCTCTCACTAACTTTACTCTTTGTGTTTGTTCTGGCTCGGATACCAGTTTTGTTGGGAAAATTGATGAATAAGGTAATAATAATAAAGTAAATGCACATTCATACAATTGGAATAGAAAACTACAAGTGCTTAAATAGACCAAATGACATAACAACTCACCTACAAAACTAGTGACTGAAACAACTAAGTGGAGGATCATGGACCCCACACTAATTCAACTTAACTTATTCAATTCAAATAATAAGCCACAACATTAACCACTAACTAGAAAATAGGAAAAAATTAACAAACAAACTTTGAATCACTAATATGTCAAACAGTCTGGGTTCATTGTCCTCTGCGTCTTACTGATATAGTTCGTTACGCTCAATTACAAATTATTATTGCTTTTCAACTATTATTATTAATTTGGCTCTTGGCGCTACTCAGAAAGCTAAAAAAATTCCAGCGAAGATGATGCATGTCTGAGCATGAGAGAAAATTAATATTGATAACTTGAATATATATATGAGAGATAATCAGTATTAACTCAAGTATCTTATAATATAAGTTTGTACAACATGCAATAAAAAATGTTGAAAATGATTATGTAGGCTTTTGTACCTAAATAGCCAAAGGGCAGTCCACGACTCCTGATTTGGGACCATGAACATTCTGAACTTGTCATTCATTGCCTCATGTGTCTCATAAATTCTTCAATATCTATTAGCCACGGCCTCTTCATCATGTGAATCGCGCTCTTATCAATGAAGATGTTGGAGTTGGTTCAACGTTCGGAAGTTAAGACCAAGTTTATGAGGTAAACTTCCATCATACTCTGTTCAACCTTGAATTCCAATTTATACAATATATACAAATTGATTACCAATCCAAACCATACATGAAAGTAACCGGGATTATAGCTGTTTAATCATGATGTAAAAACTAAACATTATCCACATCTCTTTCATCATTCTCAATAAACCTTTTGTCCGAACATGTACAACAGTCTTCTGGTCATGCTTACACAATAAATTCAAACATAAGTTCGTCACTTTGTATTTATGCAAAAAGTTGAATCAATCATCATATTCACCTATCTGCATTGTTCTCCTTTGAAATGTTCATTGTTTCAAGTAAAAGACAACCTTGAATTCAAATGAATATGTTCCTTGGCACTCTGGTGTAACCGCTAATAATCTAATACTTGACGCAGAACATTTTCTGTGGTTTATTCAATGAGACCTTTTGCTTCTGGAGCACTGTTCAGGTGTATCCTAGGTAAGTAACACATACTGTGTCCTTATGCTTGCTTGGTTTGTCACAGAATTTAACACAGTTTTCTGCAATTCGTTATGTTATGAACAGTTTATGGAAGTTTATTTTATGACAATAAGGACAAGCCAAGCAGGTGCCTGCTCGCCAAAAACTAATTAGTCGTCCTGATTCTGAAGAATTAGAGGTCAGCTTCTGCCTATCACTGAAAAAATTGTTGTTTCTAACAGGTTATGTTCTTTAGGAAATCTGTTGCTTCTCACTTACATTTTCTTGTATCTAATCCAGTTTATCTTCGGTGATGTACAAGAAAGGAAAGAGAGATCATCTTTGTTGCTAAAGCGGTAGGCTTATTCTCCTCGCTAAATAGGTTCATGAGAGTCATATCAAATAACCATCTCCGATGAGATTGAGGCATGTAATCAGACATACTAGATTTCATTAGACAACAAATTTTCTATGTATTGAAACTGCATTGCCTTCCATACGTGAGAAAACTTTTCGATATGGTATATATAATAACAACAGATTGTGTTGCATAACTATTCATCGATTAAATTGAAGTTAATCAACATAAAATATATTGCGTTAAATCATTCGTGTATTACGTCTTGTTTAGTTATATTAAAATTTACTTTTTGCATATTTATTTTTCTTAATATTTAATTTTATTTTTTGTATTACATTTATATAGATGTTTGTTTTAATATATATAATATTAATATAGATTGTATTTATGGCATGATATATTTTAGGAGTTTTAGATATCCTTGTATTGGACTATATATATGCTTGTTTGTTCAATACAAAGGTAAGCGGTTTTCTCCACAATTCTTTGAGTTTAACATGGTATCGGAGCCTCTCAAATTAAGATTATTTTTTTTTTCGATCCTGTTCTTGTTCTAATTGGCTTCCGCATTAGTGAGCTTCAAGCCTTCACGTTTTCTTTTATAATCTTCACGATCTTTAATCTGATTATTTTTATTTATTTTATTTTTATTATTTTATCACGTTTGGGTACTTTCTTACTCACGCAAAGTCAACATCCAATCCCTGATTTCACTATCTCTGATTAATTACTCATCATTATTCTCTTGATTAATTAATCATCATCATCGTCCTCTGTTTGTTCTTCGTTAATCATCCTCATCCTCTGTTTTCTCTTGCCGGTGGTCTGGGTGATCGTGAGCGTTCGGTGTGCTTTCGGTTGCTGCTGTGCCCGGTGTGCTTGCGCTGTTGCTGCCCTCTGCCCGGTTGCTGTTGTGCCCGTTTGCTGCTGCGTGTTGCTCCCTCTGCCCGTGTGCTGCTGCGTTTCTTTGCGTGTGCGGGCTTCGTGTGTGTCGGGTGGTTGCTGCCCTCGCCCGGTTGCTGCTGTGCGGGTGGCGTTCTGCAGTTCTTGCGTGCTTCTCTACTGTCCACGTCTGCTGCCGTCGCGTTCTTTCTCCTTTGTGCTTGTGCTAGTTGCTTTGTCTCTTGCAATGGTGAAAGCGACGCCAATTCTCCTTCCAAGTATGCGCCATTCACGATTATTATCTTCATCCTAGCGAGGGTTCGCAGTTGTAATCTGTCCTGTTTTGCTTACCGTTGACAACTATGAAAGTGGTCGAGTCTATTCGCAACAATCTTCGCTCCAAGAGCAAGCTTGGCTTCGTGGATGTACTATTACTCAACCCGATTCAAGTCTCCCGATTATCGTCAATGGGTATTGTTAATTCTACTATTGTTGCTTGGATTTATAATACTCTTGATTCTAGCACTTCAATCTACTTATTATTCCTGATATGCTAAAGTTTGTGTGGATGATTCTGGATCGCTATTCTCTTAACGGTCCTCGTATTCTTGAAATTAAGCATGCTATTGCTATTGTAAGCAACGTGGGCGTTCTGTTGCAATTATATGGTGAATTAAATTGCAAAACTTATTGTCTAGTTATTATAAAGTTGCCTGCTTGTACTTGTTCCCGCTTGCAGAATAGCTAGAATGCATGAAATTGGGATGTGCATCAGTTTTATTGGTTTAGATCAAGACAAGTTTGGTCTGTATGGTCACTTGTTTAAGATCCTTTGCCTACTATGAATGCCGCTATGCTAAAATTGTTGCTGATGAACGTAAGCAGTCTATGTCTGCGGCACATGAAGCCTCTGCTGTTACGTCTGTTGGTTTTAATGCTACAGGGACTGCTTCCGGTCGTTCTACGAACAACGTTGGAATGTAGTTATTGTAAGAAGATTGGTCATGATAGAGACCACTGTTATTCTCTTCATGGTTTTCCCGACGGCGGTCGGAGGTCGAGTGGCCTGCGGTCGAGAGGCTGCGTGTCGGTCGTCTGGTAAGGCAAGGTGTTTTGCTGGTGCAGTTGGACCATTGCTCGTGGAGGCAATGAGCAGGTCTCTGACTCGGATCGTGGGAGTGTGCCTACGCTTTCTGACACTCAATGGAAGGAACTTTTAGCTGCTTTGTGAAGAGTTCAAAGTCCGGATCAACTTCGGATAAACTGGTATGTATAATTCTGTTGAGTGCTCATTGACACTGGCGCTTCGAATCACATGCTGTAACATTGATTTATTTACTAGTTTGTCTGACATTTCTTCGCCTGTGGTTTGCCTAATGGAAGCGCACGACTGCTACTAAAGAAGGACGAGTATTTTGTCTGATGGATTAACTCTTGATCATTTCTTTATGTTCCTGCTCTCAATGCAATTTATTTCGATGTCTCAATTATTAGAAAAACAATGCTATTTTATTATGTTCACTAACAAGCTATGTGTTATACAAGGACCGCAGTTTGAGGAACCTGATTGAGCGGGGAGCAGAATTGATGGGTCTATATTTTTCGTCCGGTTTGTGCTCGCTTTTACAGGCAAAAAAGTTTATTTCAGATGCAAGTTTGTTTGCATCGACGTCTCGGCATCCGTCAATGCAAGTTGTTATTCTTTACCAGTGTTACTAGTAGTCATCTTAGTAATCCTTGTAGTTCTGGTTGTTCATTTGATTTGACATTTGTTTAGGGGAAAGCAACCCCGAAACTCTTTTCCATTGATTCTAATAAAGCATCTGATATTTTTGATTTGATACATTGTGACATTTGGGGTCCGAATAAAATTGCGTCTAGTTGCGATGCGCATTATTTTTTGACCATTGTTGATGATTTTTCTCGTGCTACTTGGATTTTTTTGATGGTTAGAAAATTTGAAGCAGCTAAGTTAATCCGTGATTTTTGTGCTATGGTAAAGACGCAATTTCAACGGATGGTGAAAGTGGTCCGAAGTGATAATGGACAGGAGTTTCTCAGTTTGGGGTCTTTCTTTGCAGAAAATGGCATTTTGCATCCGCAAAAAAAATAGGTTGAATATCCACGATTTAAAAAAAAAGCTGAAAAGGAGATTTAGCGACCGAAAATCGGTCGCTAAATTCAATATCCCTCCATTATTTTGGAATGAAATTGAATTTAGCGACCGACATTCGGTCGCTAATCCCTTTGAACATCCAAAATTTTGGAGGAAAATTGAAATTAGCGACCGAATTCGGTCGCTAATTTCAATTTTCCTCCAAAATTAGCGACCGATACTGTATCGGTCGCTAATCTCCTTTTCCCTCTAAAATTTTGACTTTTTCTTAATCGCAAAATCGGTCGCTAATTATTTTTAGCGACGAAAAGAATGCGACCGACATTAGTGACCRAAAATCGGTCGCTAACGTCGGTCGCCTACGCACGTTTATCTTGTTGTGTGATTGATAGCGAAGCAAGGTAAGGTTGAGTTATATATTTAAGTTTACTATTATTTCATACTAACCATTATCTCATATATATGTATTTTGACATTGTTTATGCATGAGACACTTGTTAGGTTGCTTAAAAAAGACCAGAAATTGTTGTATCACATTAAATTCAGATTAATCATGGACAAATTGATTTTAAGCACCTTATTAATTTGATTAATTTGAAGTGGTTACAACAATTAGGCTAKGTAGTGATATTTACATAATAGAAACTCACTTTCTTTAATAGATTTCTAATGCTAGAGCGCTTCCTAAGGATAAAATTCCTAAGTTGTTCTGTATTCAATGGATTTGATCGAATGAAATTACAATGAGAMTGAGTAGAAGCTGCTACATATGGGCGGATTGGGTCAAAGATTCTTTTTGTACCATATCCCCGAACCCACGAACTGGTTACTTGATCAAACAGTGGGGCCATTAACTTGGCACCAATGTTTCAGGCGTCCGTGACTAACCTGAATAGGCACGAAGGCGATTCCCCACTCGACAACACTACCCCAACGCACTCACATGCGGGATCTATGGCTCAAGCCCACAAATGAAATCGACGTAGGACAGAGGCCCGATGAGGGCACACGCCTACAATCTTCTTTCTGCACTTGCATCTTCTCACGTTGTACTGAAGTAAGCCAAAATTTTCATCCAAAGTCTCGCTGAAATGAGCAGACATGAAAATTCAAAATTAGAGGAAGATAAATTAGGGAAATTAAGAGAGATAAGAGGAATAGAAAAGGAGAAAGATGCAAGAGAGTTTTATTGTATTCTATTTATAGGAAACAAAAAGATTATTTGGGAAGCAACAAACAGAACATTCGTTACTTATTTGGAGGATGTATGTTGGGGAAATATGGTTAAGTTGAGTGGTAGTTGAGGTCACTCGAATAAGACAAGGGTATATCCGTATATGAGCTATTTGCCCATGTCCCAAGATAGTACCTCACGCAATATCCCTAAAGGCTATATTAAAAAATAATAATAACGCATTTTAATAAATTAGCGACTAATTTTCGGTCAATAAACTAAAAATGCCAATGGCAAAATAAAGTATGCAATCATTATATGGAAAATGTTTGTCGCAAAAATAAATATGTGATAGAACAATTGGATCTTTCTCTTGTACACATTCGAGAACAAGTATAAAGACTCATATGTTGTTGATTATTTGCTCTTTTTTATGCTTAAAAATAGATTTTTTTAAAAAAACTTTATATAGGGATGGCTTTAATTTTTTTATAGGATTTGATATTGTACTTCCCTTGAAGAGCATATAGAAGAACCAAACATGGCAGAATAATTGAGACTTGTTAGGTTATTATTTGTTTATAAATATTGTTATTTTATTGATAAGCTGATTTTCCCTTTTTCCTTTATATGTTAAGACTTTATGTGTTAAATATTTTTATATTATCGTATTATATCTCGTTTTATCCGAGTTTAAGACTTTAAAATTTGACAAAGTATTAGGTGCATCGGTTGCGTGATAAATTTATTGTGTATCAGATTAGATTGACCCTTTTGGTTAATATATTAACCTTTTGATCAATATAGTGACCCTTATTATTTATTACTATATTGTTGTAAATGATACTAATTAGTTAATTGGGAAATTCACTAGCAGAGCTAAGATTTTGAAAATGRGATGACAAAATTTGAACAAAAGTACATTTATTGTATGCATCGGATGTACAATAAATTTATTATGCACCAAGCATATAGTGACCTTTTTCGATTATATAGTAACTCATTCTTCACGGGTTGGTTCGGGACAAGGCGAGTGTATATGGTGATATTTATTTTTCTTTTAGGAAATTCCCTTTGAATTGGTAGGTATGAGTTTTTGAGAATTTCCTTTCGTAGGTATGAGTTTTTTTAATCTCTCTAATAGGTATGAGTTTTCTCTAATTCCCAACCATGGATATACTGAGGTATATTTCGTTAAAGCAATTGCCAAAGAATATTCTTAAAACCCCACCCCCAACTGCCACTCCTCCCCCACCGCTGCTTCTCTCTCCCTCACCATTTGCTAGGCCTATGGCCGCTGACACCATCAATCTCCCTCTATCGACCAAAAACCCACCACCACCACCCTTATATACCATCCTCACTCAATCCCCCGCCGCTGCTTCTCCACCCCCTCTCTCGACCAAAGCATCCATATCTTCTCGAAAATTTGCAACAAAAATTCTGCAAAATTTGTCGAAATTGTTTGAGGGCTTTTATTTCTTTAAATTCAAATTGCAAAACTGTGTTTACAATTGTTGTTTTCATTTTCTAATCAAAGAGTTTGCTTGAAAACAATTAAAACCCTAATTTTTATTGAAAGTGTAAATTCTTCAAGTTTGGTCAATTGGATTGGAATTTGATGCGAAATACATGTTTTTGCTAAGATTTAAGTAGAATTCTTCACGAAAATTGCTTAATCTGAGTTGCTTTGAAATTGTTCGAAATTACCCTTTTTTTATTCGAAGAGTGTTCGAAATTGGGTGTTTGGGCAGCGTTTTCTAGCTGTTTCAGGCGACCAAAGGTATCATTGGAAGGTGGTGCATTGGAAGGTGATGGGGGTGGCTAGGTGTAGATGGAGTGCGTCAGATGGTGGTGCATTGGGTTTTAAGGGGTAGCATGGGGTGGGGGTGGTGCGTTGGGGTTTGAACGGAATTGAAATGTAAGAACTCACCACATTTGCTCCCTCCCAAACCCATAAAAAAAATGTAAGATTGAAATTAAAAAAYAAATTATATATTAAAAGAATTCAACTCTTAAAACTACCCCAAACTCTCACCATGTGTTTTCCCTCCAAAAACAACTCACCACATTTGTCCCCTCACAAACCCATTTAAAAAAAATGTTAGATTGAAACTAAAAAACAAATTAATAATGGTTAAACATTCTTCCAAAAATACCGTGAAAAATGCATATTATAACTACCTTTGATTTTATTTTTATTTATTTTAAATAATTATACAATGCTATTGTTTTCCTTAAAAAAAACAAGTAATCATGGTTAAACATTTCCCGAAAATGCAATAAAATTTACTTAATGCAAATTAGAACTATTTTTATTTAACAGATTTTTTTTAAAATGATTAAAAAGAATTTAATTTAAGAATCTCTATTATATAAGGGAAGGAGGAGGAAGATGGTGTCTGCCTTTTTAAAAGTCTTTTATACCCTTAATGAATTTTGAAAAAAAATATGAATTGATGTGTCTAGAATTCTAGATTACCCTTTTGCATATTATGTGATTAAAAATGAAAATTGCATTTCTTATGTAACTTAATTAGTGAAAAGCTTTAAACAATGAATTGAAACATTAATGGTTTTATTTTGAATTTCAAGCCATATTTAAAAAATAGCTACAATTCAATAAAAATTGTATTGCTAATTAGCTATAAACATTTTATTTTGATACATACTTAATAATGATTTTTAATGATGAAATACAATTTTCATAAGTCTAAGCACGCATCGCGTGCACATAAAAACTAGTATAATATATCTAACCTTATAGAAAATCGACGATAATTGAAACGGTTGAAGTCAATTATTTATCTTCAATTACTTTTATAAATTCAATCCTACCGTGCAATTGCACAAGTACAACTGCTAAGGTATGATACAATCTATAAAGTGCAATTGATGTCAAATTGGCTTTAATGTTCTTAAAGTTTTGTATATGCGTGCAATTGCAATCTAGTTAAAGAGACTAGTATGTTAAGCACGCAATGTGTGCGATACATTTAATATTTAAATTGTTGTAGCTATTTGAACATTATACACATGAGTATGTATTATATATTTGGTACTTATTATTGTTATAAAATACAATAGTAAATTATTGTGCTTACATAGATCCTAATTATAAATACGTATAATATGGTTAAAGCTAATTAATCATAATTATAAATACGTATAATATGGTTAAAGCTAGTAAGATGAAAATGTACGTGAAATTATTTATTTTTGAATTATTATGTAAGTTATTTTTTCTATATTTTAAAGCTTAGATTTGAAATTTAAACCTTCAAAATTTCTATTTTTTTCAATAAAAATTTGTTCTACTCTGTATTTTATTTCATAATCAGATTCAAAAGATATGTTAGATAGTTTAGATCTAAAAACTTATGGACAATTATCTCTACTTTTCTGCTTTGTACTTTTGAATTTTTTTCCCCTGAATTATAATTTAGATGATTATTTGTAGTTTTTTTTAAATCTTACTTTTTTTTGCGATGTGCATGTTGTTTTTAAAATTTTGACATTGTTTTTGTTGCAATTTATTTGAGATTTACTTTAAGCAATTTGGTTTTTTTCCCTTTAGTATAAAAAAACAATGCTTAATTTTTTGGTATTTTAGTTTTTTTCTTCCCTAATTTATTTCGTCTTTGCATATTTTTTTCCCCTTGAATGATCTTATAGATCTAAATTTTTTTCGATGATTAATTATATGTATTTTACTCTAAATTCAAAAAATCACTTCCCCTTTTTCTAAATATTTTTTTACTAAAAATTATTCTAAACTTAAATTTAATCTTCCCAATTCAATACATTAGTCAATTGCATATAAAATAGAGATTTTATTAATTATTTTAATTTACAATTTGACGTGAGTGTATTGCACATATTCCCCTATTTTTCTCCCATATAATTTCTAATTTACAGTGTACGTGAATCCATTTTTACATTACTTCTAATTTATGTAATGTATTTCTAATTTTTTTGTACTCCATTATAATTTTAGATAAATTTATTATTATTTGGACAGTGTTTAAATTTGCATGACACCTAGAATTTTTAAAGCTTTGTAATTCAATAAAAATGTGTACCTAGTTTGACTAATGGGAATAGTGCGATGCTTGAAGAAATGAAGAACATTGAATCTTCAAATAACTTATTTCGTAAATGAAGAAAACAAATGAAGAATGGAGAACAACAATTTAATTTTGACTATTTTAAGTTTGTTAGATGATTATGTTTCTTTATAAAGAGGTATATATTAATTTTATTATTTTTTCCTCACTCAATTATTGTTATTTATGTAATTAAATTTATTTTAGGTATTATTTTGAATTAGGCTTCGAATGGTGATTAATTGATTCTGTTTTATTTGTCAGTTTCTTTCGGTCAAATTGCTAAAGGCTTTGAATGGGTGATTAATTGCTAATGCTACCATTTAATTTTTCATTGCAATTTTTTGAATTAGATGATAATTTTGGGTGATTTTAATTTTAGCGTTTTGGCAAATTTGACTTTTAAGAGTTGAAAGGGGTTTGATTATTTAGAGTGCCTGGTATCTTTGTAATTATCATGATTTGAGGGATGCTTTAGTAATTTCCAAGGGGACACCATTGCTCCCCTTGGCTTATATAATAGAGATTAAAAAACTCATACGTATCAAATGAAATTTCCCTATTTTTTTTTTTAAAAAAAAACATGGGATTTTCTATGAAATACCCCTAAGATTTTATGTTTTCTATAATATATCCCTGCAAAAAATTTCGTCCACAATATACCCTCAGGTTTGAGAACCTTCTACGACATAACGTTAATGGTTAAATTTAACAAAATATATCGTTAAGTATAGTTTAAAAAACATTAAAAAAACTTAATAAAAGCAGCTACCACTCCTCCTACCAGTCCTACCACCCAGCCCCACTCCACCACTCCTCCCATATCAATTAAAGGTTAAGCGCAATTAAAGATATTATAAACATTTGTTTATCACGGTACTGAAACTCAGGATATATTATAGAAAAAATTTTAAAATAAAAATACAGTAACTAAATTCGATTACAGGGATTGACAATTTCATGTGCCTTCCAATCTTCCATGGCTTCCAATGTCCATAATCCTCTTCACTGCTGAACTGGGAGCACAGAAAAATGAAGATCATACGCAATGCAAGATGCAGCAACGACGAATTGCGGTCGAAATTATGTAAGTTTGCTAAATTAGTCGCGAATTTCCCTTTAATTCACTTCATCACTTCAATCATTTACATTTCTTAAGTCAGTGTTTTATTGATTCTTTTGATGTTATTTTTGCGGTATGATCTTAAATTAGGTTTTGAACTAGTGCTTATAATTCTTTATTTCATAATTTGTCTTCTGAATTAGGTGTAATTGTTATTTGTTAGTGCTGTCTTTTTATTTTTCTGGGTTCTTTATCTTTTTCTTTGACTATTTTAGTATGTTCAGTTTAAACAATCCTTGCAATTATCATCTCGCTTTTGTCCAGTTGCATTTGTACATGAATTGCATGCAAGCCAATTGTTATTTGCCTTGATCGGTGCTGTTTTTCGACTCTTTTACATGATGCACAATTCGTTACTGGACACAAAAACCTTGTGTTCTTATTCTCCGTGGAGCCATAGAGGAATCATGCCGTGACCTGGAACGGGGGGAGCTCTGTTACTCAAACACGGATTTTGTTGTTGGATGTCAAGTTAAAACTTAAAAGTCATCCACACTCAAGGATGTATGGGTGTCCGAGAGCGTTGGAGTCAGTCATTTGATGAAAAAATCTAGCTTCAGTTAAAAAGGAATTATCAAAGTGGGCACCTCACATTATTTGACGTAAATGAGGGTGCCGAAGTAACAAAGCAGGAACGTGGGTTAAAAAATTTAATAATGGAGGTGGTTTGCTCAACATGTGCTAGTTATTGATGCTAGTTGAACAAGTCTAGAATGAAGTGTGGCATTTGCATTCTACTTTGAGAATTTTAAAAATGGATGTTGGAAAAGGGGTTGTTTAAGTGGTTTTGTACATTTGGAGATTACAGAACGAGTCCTTAATGGTAAAACAATTTCTTGATCAAATTTTGAGTGAATCAACAAACATATAGTAGATTTGTTTGCTAATTGTATACATGCATTTTCTTGTGTAGCGTAGCCCTTTGCTCTGAAGCAATTTGCTAGATTATGCTATGGGTGTGTTCTATTCAACTTTTTTTTATACTTATTTTAGCATGTTTTGTGAGAGAGAAACTTATTTTCAATTATTTAGACATATTTGAACTTATTTTTTTCTTGAAAAAGAAAAAATAAGGTAAACAGAAGACACTCTATGTACACTCACGTTCCTATTCAATCTTCTCACTTGCCRTGAGTTATCATGTGATAATTCTAATGACATGATTGAAGAGCTTATCCGTATATCATGGGGATACCCAATAGGCCAATATCAAATGACTTTTAATTTCTCCCTGACATTATACCCTGACAGCTGATCATGCTCAGCAAACCTCCTAATTTTTCTTTCGTTTCATGTCATGCCTCCTAAGTTAAGTCATTGTTTAGGCTCCCCAACTGTTTTGGACTTTGCACGTGATGATTTTCTTTCATGAATCTTTCCATGTATGGACTCAGACTTGGTAGTTGGGATTAAAATCCAATGAATTTCTTTTTAGCACTCATATTCTGGGAATGTAAATAAGTGAAAACCAGGTAGGTAGAAGGAAGGGGGTTTGGAAGGAACACACTTTGAGAATTTTTTTAGCAACCATGTATATATATCATAGTTATTTTGAATAATAAAGGCAAGAATTAGACATCATCATCAGCTGGTGAGCTATCATCTCTGGAAACAGGCTTTCCTCTGGTGCTTCTCTCATTCCTGCTACTTTCGGCAAATTTCATGCTTACATTATGAAGGCCTTGTGCTTGCTCATCTGCATCCCATTCTTGCAAGTAGTAGTCTTCTTCAGTAAAATTTGGTTTAGGACCGCAAAACATACCTCCCCATTGAGGGAAGTATATGGTACCGATGCCCATGGTACATATTATGACCATAATTCCCATGTAAAATAATCCCTTTTGTGTTGTGAATTGAGATCCTCTAAAGAAAATTGCCTGAACTATGACTGCACCCACATTTCCACCTGCTCCAGCCATGCCAGAAACAACGCCTAATGATCTGAAGAGATTTGAAACAAAATGAAGTTAGGGAAATCCTACATTTCTCAACAAAAGTCAAACTTGAACACTTCATGAAATTAGAGATTGTTTCATGATTTTTCCTTTCATAAATAAAGGCTCTGATTTAGCTTAAGGTCTTTAGTTATTAATCATCTTACTATAGAACAATCGTGTTTGAGTTCCATGTAGTATTTCTGTTCTGTTCCGTTATATTATGGGTGTGTGGCCATACTGAACTTTGTTTTTAGAAATAGTTACAACTATTATATGATAGTCTGAGAGTTTTATATTTTAGTATAAAAGGTTTATATTTTTTTTACACCCTGGAATCATTGCCATGGGAATGTATGCAATTTTTGCTGTTTAATTATGTCCATTAATGAAAATTTTATTTCCCTTTTGCACTCTAAGATGCATGCCTGCATTCCATATGCATTCGATTGTGATTAATGCATGTGCAAGTGATGTTAGTCAAAGCAGTAAAAACATGTTGAAAGTATTATTACCGTCTAGAGACAAAAGGAACAACCCCGAATGTGAGTCCTTCCGCTGCTTGAACCAGAAAACCCAAGACAATCATGGCTGCAACCGATGCACCAAAAGTGTTAAGGGATCCCATAACAATGCACATCACACCACTTAGGGTCTGGACCATCCACCAACCCCACAATCGCCCGGGCATTCCAAACTTTTTTGTCATGAAATCTGAGAACCATCCACCTACAGACCTAGAGAAAAGATTTACCATCCCAAAAGTGGAACCAACTACCCCTGCGAGGTAGATGTTAAGATTAAATCTGTCAAAGAAGTAATAAGCACCAACATTAAGTACAGCAAGCTCTACTCCAAAACTGAACCCGTAACCCAGAGCAGTGATCCAGCTCCTGTAATTGGTGACTCCATGATATAGAACCTTGCGAGCATTGTCCTTGTGCATTTTACCAGACTTTTGCAACTGGTGAAAGTTTCCATCTGGCAGGTCTTGGCCAAAAAACATCACAGCAAATGCTGACAACATCTGGATAGAACCAGGGACGAAAAATGCTATCCTCCAGGCCACGAATGCCGTGGCCTCGGTTTTAGTGAGGATAAGATTGTAGACTAGGGGCATGACGCAGATGGCCACCCCTCCCCCAAGGTTTCCCCACCCAGCTGACTGCCCATTGGCCTGGGCAACTACTGTTGCAGAGAACATAGAGCTCATCCAGTATTGGGTTGAGACAAAAGTGGCCAACGAAAATCCTGCAATGAACCTTGTAAGGAAGAAAGTTGCGGGTGTGTTTGCTACGGCAGATAGGTATACTGCAGGTGCAGTGAGGAGACTGATGGTTGCTGAGGCAAGTCTTGGTCCTGTCAGGTCACATGCAGTGCCCAAGACAAGACGAGCAAAGACCGCCCCAGAAACTGATCCAATTCCTGCATTGCCAACATCTGTGGCAGTAAGGTCAAGGTTATCACGGATGACAGGAAGGAGGGGTGCAGCTGCAAAAGTAGCTAGAAAACAGGAGAAAAATTGAAACCAGCTTAGATGAAATGCCTGCATATGAGGCTTTGCCACTGAGAAGATTGGAAACACTGTGGCCTTGTTCTCAGGATCCACTGGAAGAGCAAACTTTTTTGTTTCAGACTCAACATTCATTTCGTTTGTGGATGTCATGATAACTCAACCTTTTGCTACTATTTGGTTTCTTTTTTTGTGGCTATATATCTGTGAGTCTCTCTGATTCTTTTCTTTTGCAATGCAAGGTTATGAAGTTAGAAAAAGGAGTTCATCCAATGAAGCTTTATATTAGTGCCGGATGCTCGGTTGAGTTGAAAAGGTCAGTAGTATACTTTCCTTCCCAAATAGTCGGATGTAAACGTTTTTTATTCTTCGTTTTTGGCATTATTCGGAGTAATAAAATAAACTTGGCTGCATTGTCAATTTTTATCTCTATTAAAGAAAGAGTCTGAAAAATCATGCCCCATAAATCCATAATATGTGTGTATTTGAGTCCTAATATTATCTTTATTGGTTGATTATTGATTGATATCGGTATCATGGTTCACAATGAAATTAAAATTTTTATACATACGTTTATCTACCAATGAAAGTAAGTGACACTCAAATTATACACAAGAAGGTTTATTTYGTAAGAACCTAATCATGTATTAGGTTTCATTGTTACAATGTATTGTTTATCATAAACCACAGATAGTACAGCATGAAGAATACATGCATATGTATATGTTCTCTTTTTTTGTTTTATTTATTCTCTGCCTCCAAAGGAACTGTCTGCTGCGTTGCCAAGGATGGCGCCCTAGCGAAAGTCTAATTAACTTTGTGGTGTGGTACTGTGATGTGTTTGTGATCTCAGAATTGTCATTGTATGTCATACCCTATGTTAGTTGGACTTGGATGAAGTGTCATGTGTCGGTGTCGGTGTCAAGCGTTRGACTCGCCCATTTTCTTGAAGGAAGTAGTGTTTTTAATTAAAAAATGAAGTGTCAAGTGTCGGTGTCGTTTTCTGACACGAGGCGTGTCGACATGGACACGTGAGATAAAGGAAAGAGTCCAAGTAACATAGGTCATACCTTATGAAGCTGAGGTTTATGCATGATCTATCGTGCAAAGGTGAATCGGAAGAACATTTTTAACAT
Source organism: Bassia scoparia (assembly GCA_008642245.1). Taxonomy (NCBI): domain Eukaryota; kingdom Viridiplantae; phylum Streptophyta; class Magnoliopsida; order Caryophyllales; family Amaranthaceae; genus Bassia; species Bassia scoparia. The sequence continues at coordinate 130,327 of SNQN01000562.1, forward strand.
AGTGGAGTATAATTGCATATTGTTTTCTTACCTATTTTCATACTAATTCTTTGCTTTTTGTGAGTTTTTATTTTTTTTTTTATTTTTGAGGTTTAAGCATGTCATACCCATCATTTGGCAAAACTTTCAACAGACTATCCCAGGGGATGACTCTTAACACGAAGGTCTCTGTCGATGTTGAAGCATCAGGAGGAATCTATGCCGAGCATTCTGCAACCAAGTCACCTTGAGTAAGTTTGTTTTTCACACACATGACTTGGTTGACCACAGATCATGTATGCTGTTAGTATGACTCTTCCATAACAGGAAACTCAATGTTTATTCACACTTTCGCTGAATCACAGCAGTTTTTTCTGTAGAATATTCTGCGATTCTGCTAGTATGTGTCTCGAAAATCATAGAAAACTGTACTGGTATGCTTCCGTCTTTAAGTGAGTTTTAATTAAATTATCGCTACAAATGTGCTCATCATGTACGGTAGTTGTGATCACGACCATATATAATTAGTATTGTAATGATGCCATGGAAACGACATATTCGTATCATTCCGTACTTAAAGCTTGTTGACGAAAATACAGAAACGACAAAACCATATAACATCATGATTCTCAATTCAAGCTCATCATAAATTGATATATTGGCATATTCCTATTGTTTTGGAACATAATTTTAGGTTGTATTGCTAAATTAGCATTTTTAATGATTGACCAAATAGTACGGTGACTATATAAAACATGTTTCCGTAATCCGTACTTGGTCCATTTAATGGAATAAATTCGAAGGTTGGGCGACATTTTATCAGCATTTTGGATGAATTTCACTTATCAACGCATGCATGAAGAATCATTCCACTATTTTCATAATTGTTCTCTTTTGTAGCATATACGAAGTACTACTTATATCTAATTTTATTTTATTTTCAAAAAAGGAAAAAAAAAACTGCTTATATGTGCTTTGTCATAGAAAAGTACTCTTATATAGTTATATGTACTCCGTATAATATCTTCTTATAGAACGGTCAAATGGAGAAATTGTACAAAATAATCTGGAACGGAAGGAGTTTAATATCTTCTTACTTATTGTGTTAGAATTCATATTGAACTTTGTGTCTCCCCAATTCTCTATTTTATTTTCTAATCTCTTTATTTATTTTGGGTTTAACATTAGAAAGCTTTTGAGAGTCATTTTTTATGGAATCATTGAGAAATAAGTGTGATATTGTTTGAAAATATGTTTATAAAAAAATAAGGGTAAAGTAGTAAGAACGTAGGCCGATGACAATAAAAAAAAAAAAAAAAAAAAAAAAAAACCTTATACAAGTCCAAAATAAGATGTCACAAAGTATTATGGTCTCTTTGGATATAACTATTTCATTTTAAATGTTCGATTTGGCCCAATTGAGTAGTTTGGGTATTCAAAATATTTGGAATTGGATTTGAATCAAATTTACATACATCAACTAAATAGCACAAAGTGTGGAATTTCAAATTCTTTCTCAAAATGCGTTATTTTAAATTATTGTGCATCTATCACCTTCACTCAATAATCAATGTTCTCTCAAGCTTCTCCTTGAACTTTTTATGCATATTTTCACCATTTTCTCACACATTTAGTTCTCTACAAGTCTACAATATTAATCTCATTAAAATTTGAAAGTAATGTTTCTCATATATTATGTTATTAATAAGCATTTTTGAGATTTGTCTTGCTTGATGATCAATCAGATTTATTTATTTATTTTGCGTTTTTTCTGATTTGTTTCTTGCCGGCTTGCCACCATTGAATACTTTTTTTTTCTCTTCATTTTTTTTTTATATTTACTTAAATTTCTTCATGCTTATTAGTTTCTTGTTTAATTTTTATTTTCCTACTCAAATTTTTAGCATGTCTGATTTTACCATTTTTTAGGGTAATCTAAATAGTTGGTCCATTTGTTTGAGATTAATAATTATGATACATGAGAGAGAGTTGTTCAACTGTCCTTATTGACGTAATAATATCGACACATTTTATTATGATGATTCAGTATGATTAATGACTCACTCTATTTTGTACCATATATGAAATTTAAGAATTGAAATTCTCAAATCATCGGATCATCCAAACATAAGATTTGAAATTGAATTCCAAAATTTAAATTTCTTTATTTCAATTTCATAATCTCAAATGAAATCCACTCACCCAAACACAACCTAGGAGTGTTTGCAGGTTTAGTATTTTTTATTTTATGTTTATAGGACTCCTTTGTTGTTACCGTAATCTAAGGAAAGAGTGGTTTCAATAGAGTGGGGTTGTTTGGTAAGGGGAAAGTCTAAACCCCCAAAATACATACATGCATAGTAGTCTAGYGAGCAACTATTAGTCCTACACAAGGTTGGAATCTAGTAGAGTTTAATTCTGAACCCTCAAGTTTATGACTTATGAGATACAAATCTATGATTGGGTGGTTGGATAGGTGATTTCGTGGTGGTTGGGTAGTTTTAATTTGGTCGTGGTTGGGTGGTTTCGAAGGTGGGTTATGTTGGTTTAAGTGGTTGTTGGGTGATTTTGCGGTAGTTGATACGCTAATGTGTGGCCAAAATTCGAAAGTGGGTAGTGATTGGTAAACAAAACATAATAAGTGGGTGCTCCCTCCGTTCCTTGAAATTCCTACCACTTCCCTCATTTGGACGTTCCTTAAAGTTCCTACCACTCTCACTTTATTCCATTTTAGGAAACTTTATATTATTTTTTTAATTGTGGTGGTCCACCATGTGGAACCCATCATACCACTTGCAATACACTCATGTGTATTAAAAAATGTAATTTTATTTGTTTCTCTCTCCAATCTAAATCTACTTTTTRACYMCAYTTCTCATATTATATTAGTTTCCATATTTTACACCCAAACAGTGTATGGTAGGAACTTTAAGGAACGGAGGGAGTAGTTGTTTCCAAAAGTGCAAATAAGTGGGTAGTTATTGATAATTTTGCTTATTTTTTAAGAGATAAAATATTTTTTTTATTTGGCATAATTACTAAAAGTTCAATTGAATATTAAACATTTTATATGGTCTATTTACATTGATTTTGTCTTTGTCACGTAGTTCTCCCAATATTTTTTTCCCTTTTCTTGCATTGTAAAGTTAATAAAAAATATAGATGGAATTATTATTTTTTTTGGTGAAAATAGATGGAATTATTATGATTGTTTATGTTTGGACTTTTTACTCTACTAGATTATTGCACGAGCAATGCTTGGTTTTTAATAATATTTCTATACTTCGTATATAATTCTTATACTCACAAAATATCTTTATTTTCAAAATTCAATTATACTTAATTAAGGCTATAAATAAATATTTTACAATTATATATTATCATTTTCAATGTATAGTTATCATGTTATTATATTTAATAATTATTTTTGTTCCGGCCCATTAAGCATTGGGTCAGGCCCATTATCAATAATTACTAAAATACAATTAAATTGTCTCGTTGACCAATCAAACGAGAGTAGCTTCTAGAGGAAGCTACCTAACTGAATTCAGTTGGAGGTCCTTCTAGATTCTTCTAAGTTCAAAGTAATTACCAAATTACCCTCCTGTTGCCTATAAATAGGAGATCAACATCATAATTGGACCACATTCACACTTTTATCCTGACACAAAAAACAAGGACTTTCAATCTCTTCTCTCTCCTACCTTTGCTGACTTAAGCATCGGAGGTGGTCCCCAGGGTGAAAACCCTTGGGCCCTCTGACTGCATTTTCTCTCTCTTTAGGAAACCCGACGTACTTCTCCGGCGTGTTTTTCGCCGTATTTTCCGGCGATCGTTCAAGTACAGACATCAATATTCTATTTTCCCTATTTTTTTAGATCTAGCACTACTACAAAATTTGGATAAAACACCATAWTTAAGAGACCGGTGGTGTTTTAAAACCGGTCTCTTAAATTAAGAAATCGGATATTCAGGAAATCCGGTCTCTTAGATTCATCTAAAAGACCGGTTATTGATAACACGTCTCTTAAGTGTAGTCCTTTTGGTCTGGTGGACCCACATGTACGATATAAAAAAACCGGTTATAAGAGACAACCGGTCTCTTTGATATATTTTATTTTAAAAAATAACGTTAGGTGGTACACCACATGCACCTTAGCTTATTTCCTATATACACATAAACACGTACACTTACACGTTCTCACTCCTCAGTCCTCATTCATTTCCCCCTTCTCTCTCCTCTCCCATCTTCTCTCTCCTCTCCCATCTTTTCTCCTCCTTTCGGTTTCAATATCAGTTTCTATTTCCCTCTATTTTCTTTCTTTTTCATGTTCGATCTGCAATCCTTACTCAGTTTTGAGAGAAATTCCATTGGTAAATTTCTATTTTATGCATATTTATTTTGATTTTTTATTTTTTGGGGTTTTTTTTCGAGTTTTAAATTTTTATAAATCTATGTTTTTTGGGGGGTTTCGTCTTTGTTTTTGGGCATGAGATTTTCGGTTTCAATATCAGTTTTGGGTTTCGTTTTTTTTTATTTTGTTTTGTGTTTTTCCCGAATTTTCTATTTTTTAAATTTTGTTTGGGATTTTTCGATTTAGGTTTTGGAGTTTTTTCCATGGTTTCCTTTTGAATTTCTTTGATTTTTCCTTTTGGTTTTTTCGTTATGTTTTTTATTTTATTTTTTTCAGTAATATTTTGTATCTTCTGAATTTTGGTAATTTTTTGTTTTCGCTTTTTTTTAGATTTTAGATCTATTTTCGTGTTAATTTGCAGATTTTTAGATATGTTTTTCGTGCTAATTTCCATTTCTAGATTTTTTTTCGTGCTATATTTGTTCAATTTTGGCCGATTTTGTGCATTTTGATGCTTAAATTGTAGATTTCTTGCTCATTTATGTTTTTGTTTTAATCTATCTTTTTCAGTTTTTTTCTCCCGATCTGTTTTTGTATTTTGCTAGATTCTTCTGATTGATTTTTTTCTATCTTTCATTCTAGATTTGTTTCATTTTCTTTCCTGATTTTTTCTAATTTAAATTGGATGATATTTTTTATTTTTTTTCTTTTTTTTGGTTCAAAAGGAATTGTGTTCTCGTGATCTCATTTTTTTTTTGGTTTTGTTTCCCATTTTTTTTTAGTGTTTTTCGATTTTGTTTTAGGTATTTCGACTTTTGATTTTTTGCTTTTGGTTTATTTGTTCGTTTTTTGCTTCTGTTTTATTTTCGGATTTTTCCGTTTTTGCGTTCTTTCTTTTTTTTCAATATTTGTGATTTCAATTATCTTGTTTCTTTTTTAAATTTTTTTAGATTTTCGAAATTCAATATAAAAATTAGGGAAATCCCTAAGCTATACACATGAGGTATAGCAATTCTAAGCTTAACTTGCTTTGAGACTTTCTCAACTATACCATGCAATTGCTTTCATTTTATCAACTATACCTCCCCTAATTCTTCCGTTAACTTTTCGCGTTAAAAAATCTTGATAACTTTAATAAATAAAAGGGAAATCTAAGCTATACACATAAAGGTATAGCAATTTCTAAGCTGTAACTTGCTTTGAGAACTTTCTAACTATACAATGAATTGCTTTCCTTTTATCAACTATACCTCCCCTATTCTTCGTTAACTTTCCGTTAAAAAATTGACAGACTGTCGCGTACCTATCAAAAATACCTATTAGAACTAACCTGCAGCTAGTGGTAAGAACGTATACCACGAGGAAACAACACCACTGATTAATTGAATTTAAGCATCTAAACTAGCAAAAGGAGCGTTGAATGGTGATTAAGACTAATTAAATAATGACTACAATTAAAAGAAGAATTTACTATATGATAAAAGAATCTAGAGCTATGGTTCACTTATAGCAGTAATTGACACGATTGGCATCAACAATTCATAGCATGCAATAATCAAACAGGTAAAGTTCTCTCGAATCAATTAAACCATAGAACTACTCCTAACCGTATCTTTCGACCGTAGGAAAGTCTCGTTCTACCTATTGATTGTAGATCTTGTATTAAGTTTCAATCGCTAGATCTAGAACTCATGACTAATCTAATTACGCAATTAAGTCGTCACTACCTTAATTGATAAATGAAGAACAATCAATAGGAATTTAATTAAAGCCAAGCATGAATTGCATCAACCAATTAATAATCAATCATATTGCTAAGGATCCCCATATCCTCTAGAAATTAGACTACTCACTCATAATTGCACTAAAATGATGATTATAATATGGGAGAACATAACTAAAGCAAGAATAATCAAAATAATAATAAAGCCCTAAAAATTTGAGTAATAATTAATAAGCTAAAACAATTCAAAGCAATAATCAAAAGTTGAATAATTGAAAGCAATAAGGAATTGAATTAAAGAAGAATTAATTACCAAATAATGTTGCAAATTGATGATTGAATGATTGATTTCTATTGAAAGACCAAAAACTAGGGTTCTTGACCAAAATAACGTAATTGGGGAAATTCTCCTTAGAATTAATTCTGGAATAAAAGATTAAAAGATAGATAACAAAAAATGATTTTCCCTTAATACTCCCAAACACTAAGATAGAAAGCTTTCTCCTAATTACAAATATGGCCATATAAAACCCAGCAGGAAAGCCAGATAATCAATAAAACGAGCCCAACCGATCGATTAATGAAAGCGATCGGTTTCGCGACAGTTCGCGCAGATTCGCGGGCTATCTTGCGAAGGCCATAACTGAGGCTTGCTGTGTCCAAATAAGGAGTGCGACCTATCAAATCAAAGCTCTCGAAGTTATTTCCAATGCAGTTGGAATCGGCTCCAATCCAGTACGAACTTGACTTATGTCAGAAGAGTGAGCATGTGTCAAAATCGATGTCTGCCAACGTCATCCTCCACGTAGGCTCCTCTAACTCCTTGCTATCTTCTCCAAACTCGTAGTGCTCGACAATGAGTCCAAAATCCATCCTTCATGAACAGGAAGAATGAAAATCTCAACTTAGTACAGAGTACGTGGATACCAACTCAAATTAGTAGCAAAGAGGTGCCTAATTAATAAATCATTGGGATTGCCAAAACACATTCAATATAGCAAGAGAATCGAGGGGAAGAATACCATCATATCTTATACACTTACATCAAACTCCCCCAAGCCCAAACCCTTAAGAGGGCTTGTGGCGTTCGCAAAAAGCAAAGCATAACATACGCAACTTCTCGGATTACTCAAGTCTTTCTTCACCCATACCATTAAAAAACTACTAATCTTCTACACATGCTCTCCATTTAGAGGTTAGGAGCTAGATTACCCAATTTGCATTCCTCAATTCCACATACGATAAGAATACCTATAGGTTCAATTGTCAATTAGCTCATAGTGACCAAAAACATAATCATCTCCAAAACTTGGATGATCAACTAGTGCAAACAGTAAATGTTAATAAAGAGAGTGAATAGGAATCAAGGAAGTAACTTACATAAATCCATAGTGTTGACATTTTTCATTACCTTATCTTTTGTGTGCGGTGGGTTAAGAAATGATGACCATCTTCGCTGCACAGGTTGCCACATGTGCATAAAATGGTGCACATGAATCAACTTTTTGTGGCTACAAATACTAAAGGCACCCTCCCCACCCCCTCATCAATCCACCTTATGTGTTTGAAAGGGCTAAATAAATAAATAGCACCGTTTCTAACCTTACAAGATCCGCAACAACTCGAATGCGCGTGACAGATTCCAACTACAAGCAACCTTGGCAAGAGGTTAACTAACCATCTATTCCAAAGATCTTTCCAAATGTGACAACATGTATTTTTATCAAATGTGAGAGGCGGAAGGGACTTGGATTAATCAGCTAATTGTAATAGCGCGGCTAGAAGTGTCTTTAGGGGTAACGGTATCAATTTTGGGAATGTGAGCTAAAAGTCTAATCCATCA
>SNQN01000563.1:0-15983 GCA_008642245.1 Bassia scoparia
GTAAAAATTTGTGTATGAATTATTGTTCGTGTAATTTTAAATTATTTCTTAAAATTTTAAATTGTTTGTGCTAAAAGTCTAAAATCCCCAAAATTAGTTTTTTTTATTGATCCTTGGTTTTCTATAAAAGATGTTTAATTCTGTAGATCGGTTTTTAAAGTTAAAGGGAGATAAAACTAATGACAAATTCGAAAATAAGATGAGAAAAATAATTAAAAATACATTTATAACAATGTTTGGTTATAACCATAAACATTTGTGGTCATGTCCAAATATTTCAGGAAAGGGCTAAAATTAATTTGACTTTCAATGACTTTGGTGGTCTTTTATGATTACAACCACCAAAGAAACATCCACAAATTAAACATTGGGTTGATGATGGGTTTGAGTGCTTGAATTGGCTACTGATTATTGGCAATTTGGAAAATTAAAGAAAGAAAAAACACAAGACTTGAACTTTAGAACCAAGTAACAAACGTTGATTCAACCATGGGTCCAGCAAACAAAGTATCAAACGTTAGTAGAGATTAAAACAGAAGAATGACAGTGCGCCGCCTTAAGATTGAGCAATGCGACTATCTTGATCACTTTGGACGGCCTGCTGAAAAGGGCCGTAAACAGTACCAGCAGCAGCAGTAGCGGCGGCAGCATCAGCAGCAGCAGCGGCGGCATCAGAGTTAGGAACGCCTCACTACGCCGCGCGGCCGCGCTAGAAGGTGTACCTAACCGTGCCACCAGAGTGCTAGTTCTCGCATCAAGGATAGCGTCTAATTATATATTTACTACAATACTACTACATCCGTCCCGCTGAGATTGCAACGTTAGTTTCATGAGAGAAAAATGTTGAAGTAAGTTCAACGTGTAGGAATAAGATTGACTTTGTATACAAAGTATTTCCCTTGTATGTTTCAAAAAATTACGTGAATATACATTGCCTTCTCTAATTTGAATGTCAATTCAATTACTGTATTTTAAAGTCGTGCAAAGTAGTGGTTCATAGTAAGAAATATGATCGAATCTCTACTACGTCATTGTCTTTAGTGACTCCTTATGCAGTTATTACATACAATTGTAAGTTGCAAGAAGAACATATGGAGAACGAACTACGAAGTGTTATTTAATAAAATGACACTTGACACATACAGTTACAAGTTACAACAATGACACAAGACAATTAAAGAAACTACGAGTAGATCTCGTTGACAACATTATTATATATTGACCCTCCTTAAGAAATTATGCAATGGCAATTCATGAAACACACATAAAACTTTGATGAACAAGCTCATTCAAAGTTGCTAAGCTAGTAAGCCAAAGTGACGATGACATTAGACCCTTGCCCGAATTCGAGAACTATAAACACCATCTCGATCATGAGATCTATCCCACAGCATAACTCCTCCGTATTTGTTACCAGGACTTTCCTTAACAAAAGGAAGAAGTTGGTTAACAACTACTTGTGAAGGAACAAACCCGCTTACAGCCGCTTTGTGTGGCGCAGGCAACCCAACAAAGTACTTGGTCGCCGATGTAGTTGAGGTCCATCTCTTCCAAGCTTTCTTGAACCCCTCACCATTATGAAATTCGCATGGTGGGTTGTTGTAAAATTGAATCCAAATGTAGTCCAAGAGACCCCATTCTTGTAGGGCGCCGTTGAGCCAGTGGCCTCAGTTAGGGCACTGAGGCGCAGCACTTAGGTAGTACACTCTATTCTTTGAGCTTCGACGAAGCTCGTTAAGTCTCTTTGCAAATCTACGATGAGAGATCATAAATTGCAATTTGAACCAAGAATCTAATTAAACGTCTACAATGTATTGATAATGTTGGACGACAATAACTTACATTATGTAGTTTAATTGAATTTCTTTTACGGAGTACTAGGGTTAGTTAAAAAAAAAAATTAGACCAAGTTTTGGCAATTTTGGCAATGTATGTGTCACTAATGTATTTTGGCAACCCACAAAAATAAAACATGGTTTAGAAGAATAGAAGGCATAAAATTTTACTCATCATATAAAGTATATTGTAAACTCCAACCCACAAAAATAAAATAAAGAAGGTGACTTAATTAATAATCATGTAAGAAGCTAAGAACATACCAAATGGCCTAGAATGGGAATGACCTCCAAGGAAATTATTCCACAAGTAATCAGCAAGACCTCTAGCCTCGGCCACCGACGACAGACTGTAACCCCCACTAGCACCACCTATGGAGAGCATGACCTTCTTCCCCATGTTTTGGCAATTCCGGATGCCATGACCGACACGTTGGCAGCTACCGGGAATACAATGGCCAGACAAGTTGATTTCAGGTGTCTTGCCATTACCAAATGTGGAGAGAAATGCTATGATTACATAGTCATAGTTCCCACTTTTACAAGTGTCTGTTAATGTTCCTTCATTCTTATCTTGACCCCAATAAACCACTATTTTTCCTGCATTGGCTTTCAATGGTGAGGTAACAAGAAAAGATGCTAAAAAATAAGATAGTATTACAACAAGCCAACTAACTTTGACACCCATTATTATGTGTTTTAATGATATACTTTAATTTGTGTATGTTATATAATATAAGGTTATGGTATGGTGTAGCCAATTTATAGAAGAAGGGAGGGAAAGATTTTACAACTATAAGTCAAAGTCTTTGTCGTAACTAATGGTACGTCAATGGAATACATGCCATGTTTGACTTGGAGTCAACTAGGAAGATAGCTAAGCTAAGCTAAGCTAGCAAATGGCATATAGTACGTTCGTGTGAAATTATTGTGTCAGTGGAACATATGCCATGCTTTAAATTTAATGCTTTAAAGTAATAAAGTATCATGCAATAGCGATTGATAAATCGCTATTTTGTATTCAGCTCAGAAACATTTTTCAAAGGCTCTAAAACATTGTTCAAAGAGTTACAAATATTTTTCTCATGATAGCAAACATTGTCCCACGATATTTTTTTTAATTTTTTTAGGTGTCTGACACATGGATCCCACATGTTTTTGACCCATATGCTCTTACTAACATGCGTTGGATTTTGATTAACCCATATCTTTTTTTCCTTGTTTTGCAAAACTAAATTTTAAATATTAAAAAACAAAAAATAAACACTGAAATTACGAAAATGCCCCTGCGATTTATAAATACCAGCGAGCTATTTATCACTTCCCATCAGGGAATGATAAACATCTAACTTGAGAATTGAGATAAGTGCTTAATATCGAATGTCTATGTACATATAAAAGGTTTGCGGGCATTCATCTTCWTTTTTTCTTATATTTCATGTATCCTTTCAAAATAATAACAATAAAAAATTATACACGACCTTTCTTTGTATATAGCAGATGTATGACCGTGACCACTATCCCGCATGTTGTTAAATGTTTATACTTTCACTTGTAGATCTACCTTTGTGAAAATTGTGATTATTGGAGTATAGCTTAGAAGAATTTGCTTACATGATAGTAATTTCTTTATCTTCGTATTTTTCCTTGTTGATTAAAACATTTAACAATGGAGAGAGAGAAAGAATGACGGAAGGTAGTGTAAGGGATAAAGAGGGGTTAAGTAGGTTAACGGTGGAATAGGTTGTTGAATTAGTTGAATAGATGTTATTAAACTAACAGCGTTAAATTATTTAACGAATTTGGACATTAGGGGATATTATGTATTTTTTGAAACCTGGGTACCTGGAATTAAAAAAATTGAGGGATACATTAAATATTAAGCCTAATCCCAGGAGGGTACATGGAAAAAAATCCTTTTTTTTGAAGAAAAATGAAGAAATTAATGGAGAGAAAGGAAGAGTACGATGATGATGATGATGATACCGTTTTGAGTTGCAAATGATATTGAACTTTAATGAGAAGAAAAAATATCATTTAAAAAGAGAGATAAAAGTTTACTAATACAACAATGATAACAAACTAATAAACTAATTAATTAATAATATAATAATTAATAATTAATATATAATAATAATAATAATTAATAATAATAATAATTAATAATATAATAATAAATAATAAATAAGAATATATAATAATAATAAAAATAATAATAATAATAATAATAATAATAAATAATAATAATAATAATAATAAAATATATAATATAGAATAAATAATAATAATATATAAAATAAATAAAATCAAAAAATAATAAATAATAATAATAATAATAATAAATATAATAATAATAAAATAATAATAATAATAATAATAATAATAATAATAATAATAAATAATAATAATAATAATAATAATAATAATAATAATAATAATATAATAATAATAATAATAATAATAATAATAATAATAATAATAATAATAATATAATAATAATAATAATAATAATAATAATAATAATAATAATAATAATAATAAAATAATAATAAAATAATAATTTAATAATTTAACATTGTCAGCTTCCGGTCCTGTTTTGTGATTGGCATGGCGCTTGCGACTGTACCTTTGCTACGGTGTTTGGGTTTATTCACGGGTGATTGTTCGGGCATGATGCTTTTCTGCATCGCGCGGTTGCAATCTTCCACATTTCAGGGATACATTTACAGCATTCGGCTGTTGGTCTTGGTCGTCTTATGATGGTGATTGGTCTTTTTAATGGACCGGGAGATGACCTTATGCGTAACCCTAGTGAGATGCGCCCCAAAGTCATGAGAAACTGGCAGATTTGTATTCACGAAGGTTACTGCATTCGCTCATTCCACTTACTCGTTGTCGTACACGTCAGAGTTGCCTTGTGGAATCTCAACAGGGAGATCTTCTGCTTGGCTACGGGTGGTTCCGAATCTGGTTTGGCCAGACTATGACGGTAAAGACTTATCGTTCTGTCTTTTTATCGGTTGGGTTTCCTTTCTTCCGTTTCGGCTCCTTGTTCTGCTTGCTCGCGGGTTTTGATGGAGATATTTTTGGGATCACGCTGTTTCCTGCTCGGGTTGAGGGTATCAAGCACGTCACAAGTTGTCCGCGATCTCTCTTGACATTTGTTATCGATTTGGGATTACTGTCGTAAGGAGTAATGTTGGTTGACTGATGGGATCGACGGGCTTCGACCGGCGCATGTTTTGCTCTATTCTTGGGATGACGGTTTGGATGTGTGTGTTGATCTGACGGGTTTTTCTCTTGACGCAATCTGGTTTCTGACTTCGTCCTGGTCGTATGGTGGCGCGTAGCAGCTCAGCGGAAGCGGAGAAGTATTTGGCGCGTTGTAGGACAATGGATATGTTTTCCTTCCTTTTTCCTTCTCTTCTTTGGGGGAATTAGATAAGGGAGCTGTCGCTTCTGAAGCGGATTCCGACGTTCTCCAGGGCCAGGACATTGGGCACGTGCAGTGCTCACATCTTCAGTCGATAGGTCTCTATTGCTAGAGAGTGGGGCCAGATTGTATCTCGCTCCACAAACAAGAAAAATTAGCTTCGTTACCACATTTACGACCGACTTCGGTCCGGTAAAACCTTACACGAAAATCGTCGGTAATCGTGCGGAATCATATTCGTCGGTAATCCAAACATACGACCGGATATCGGTCGTAAGGTTGTTAACGACGATTATCGACCGATACCGACCAATTAAATCCGACCATTTTTGATGGACAATGAGTTATTACCGACCGAAATGCGGTCGTATACCGACCGTATTTAAATCGGTCGGTATTACCGACCGATGAAAATCGTTTTCGTATATGCCGAGCCGATCCTTTTCGCGGTAATACCCCATAATTATTTTTTTTTAATAGAAAAATTGCGATTACACCGAGATTTTCGGCGTAGTTCTACCTCTAGAATTTTTTTTTATTTGAAGATGGCATTACCCGACCAATTTTCGTCGGAATACCCAATAATATTTTTTTAATTTAAAAATTGCCTGGCATTACCGACCATTTCGGTCGTATTCTCTCCATAGTATTTTTTTTTTTTTTTTTTTGCATTCAATTATTATTAATGAATTAAAGATAAATTTAGATAATAATTGATAAATAAAAACTATTTAAACATATTAATTAATATATAAAATCTGTATATAAATAGAAGAAATACATATAAAACAATCACAATTATTGATTATTATATATTCTCTATTAAAAAGAATAAGAATGACAATAAAAATGACAATAAAAATCACTATATTAAAATGTGGGTATTAGTCTTCCTGATTAAAGACGAGGATGACAATAAAAATCACATATAAAATTAGCATACTTCCGATTAAAATTGATGTATCAGTAATCCACGTTCCACTGTCTGCCTTCTCAACTGCCTCTTGTATTCCATCCAAAATTGCCTGAGTAAACAAAAATCGACAGAAAAGCAAAGATATCTATATTGCGACTTTGTAGTTAAAAATTATATATCTATTATCATATATATATATTCCGTCAGTTTCAAGCTACCATCCTCAGCGCCAATGAACCATAATGTTCATCAATTCCGTTTTCTATCTCTCTATATATCTATCTATTGTAGACGTAAGTGTTATCTTTCTTGAGTAATTCCCACAGCTCCCGGTCATTTGTCATACATTTTTTGAATTGTACATTTCTCTCCTCTCTGTAGTTTGTCTACTGACTCTACAGCAAAATCAACCGAAATTGCTGGAGCCTTCTCTTCCCATTCTTCATGAATTCCTGTCAACATTTTTTTATATATTTATGAGCAATATCAGTCATATATATTTTTAACTAACGACATTACGTAAAACCATTGAAGTTATTGATAGGTAACGCCAAATTTTCAAACTAAAGATGTAGAGTAAGCTCAGCTCTTGTAAGAGTAGAGAACTGTGGGACACCCAAAGAAATCGGCGAAGCCGAAGCGTTAAACTTACACAATCAAGGAGAAATCAAATTTATATCAGTGACAATATTTAAGACCAATTGACGTGCAGGTATCTATATTACAGGACAATTCAGTTTCTGAGTGCCATGAATTTCGCAGTCTGAAACCATATGAATATAGAGATATTTAAAAATATGTTTGATGATTAAAATGATTCCAAAGAGATAATACTTCGACAGGTAGCAATATATATGTTTTTTCAGATATAACATTAAAGATGGCAGTAGCGGATCTTCCGCATTAATTTTTAGAACTCTAAGAAGAACATTAACCCAACATATGAAACACACTTGTAATCATCATGCTTTTCGAAAAACAATCTTCACAAGAATGAACGGAAAGGAGCAATCCCGTTCAGTGCAAGCTACAACAATGGACAAAGATCATTGCCTAGATATGATCCAGAACATGAAAAACAAAATTTCAAAAAAAAAAAAAAATATATGACTTAATATTAGTAATATACACAAGATACTGTGACAACTCAAGGAAAAATGAAATTACATTATAATAGTTCATTTGGTCCTTGGATAAAGCATTCTCCCTTTCCAACTGGCCCCTTTAACAACTTCAGAACCCGGTTTCAAAGTCACCTGCACGTAGTATCACATTTGATCTCGTCAAGTACAAAGAGCAATGCATTTGTCACAAAAACTTTATAGTAAAAGAATTTCAACTGGAATTCTACAATATGGAGACAGTAAAGCACGCCTAAGCTGCCCTGTGTCTTGTCGAAGTCTCACCTTACAGACCATTGAGCATTTACTCAATTCCATAAACTTCATTTATCAATGTCATTCAATATCTCCTTATTAAGCACCCAATGTCGCTCGTATGACTTAATATTTGTAGGATTATACATAATCCCTGAAATCACAGTCTCGTGTTAACACATAGCCCTGCTCAAAAAAATTGGAACTTAACCTGACTACATAGAACTTTGTAAATTTTGTTAGCCCTTCTTGTACGGAACAATTCAATGCGTTTATAACATACAGAATGCCCTGAAATAGAAGCAATGCAAATATCCAATTATTTACCCTCGTAATCTCAGCCAATTCCAACAAAGACATAAAAATGATTTGAAGATGCTGGCCAAAGAAAATGCATGTACCAGTCAGAAGCAGCCTAAGAGAGAAAACAAACATATAACCTACGGCAATTGGCACAACTGTAAAAAAAAGGAATAGTTAAAGCAAAAATCTTTGAAGTCATGAGACAGATGATCCTAAACTATATGGTGAACGAATTAACAGCGTTGTCAAACCCTCCCAAGTCCCAGTGCCTCATCAAAAGACAATTCACACAGAATTGTTAAAATTACCTCATTAGATTCTTGTACCACACCTTCTCGCCGCAAACATTAACTACCCTGTGGAACATTAAGATGTCAGGCCAGAAAATGTTTAAAGGGAAAAAAAGCAAGAAGAAAAATATAAAGTACAACTTGAAAGGGAAGAAGGAAAAACATCAGTAGCCCTCTAAAGTATTAAATGAGGATGTTTAATATGCATAATGATGCAATCCTGATGCCTAACATGAACTTCTGATCCTTTAAATTGTAATACCTCCACCTTCTTCAGAGTACTGAAGAAAAACAGCTAGAACACGACACAGCATGGGACCATCCCGAAACAAATAAATATATATATCAAATCCATTCCAACCACTACCTATATTATGACCAACTCTTTAAAACAAGTTGTGAAGTAAGATAGAATATAATTACACTATATATATACAAGTAAGAAATGGTGCAGACCAAGCTAAGCCTATTGGCCCAGCAAACACTATAACATTGCTGTTGTAATTGTCAGCTTGGTTCGTGGCAAGTGACAACTTTGCCAGCAAAAACTGACAATAAGGCATATAAAAGAATACAATCACCTCCAAAAACTGGAAAAAAAAAACACAAAAAAAAAGCAAAAATAAGCATATAAAAAGAATCCACCTCCAAATTCTTCAACATGAACCACTTAACCAATAGCAATCACAAGCTGAAAGAATCAATTACACACCAATAATAATCATATGAAATGCACACAATTGTAATAAATCAAACATGAAAACAGGATTAGAGCTAACTTTGATTATGGTTGTCAATGCCAAAACCTTAGATTCAGCAAACCTTATCAGCAATCATCAAAACATTATAAAACTAATTAAGCAATATATAGAGATACCGAAGAATCATTGTATTTGACATCATTTATCAGTACCAAAACCTCAATTTACAACTCATTAATATTACCAATTACATCCTTAAATCCCCAAAAATAACATTCAATTTAACAAGTACATCAAGAACTTCAAAATTCATCAAAAATTGAGCAATCATAAACCACTAAAAATTGTAACATGACATCAATCAGAAATTAAAGAGAGAATTGAAAAACCAATGTACATTTAACCGTGAAACATTCAAGACGATCATTCAAAACCCCAATTAACAACAGTAAGTCATTCAAATCGGCTCATTACAACCACTAAATTAATAATTAAAAAAAACACACAAAAGATTAACAGAAGAAAAAAGAAAGAAAGAGTGATACCAGAATTAACATCAAACAAATCAAACCACGCACAATCAATAATTCCGACCCTTCTACAATCAATAAATGAAAAAAAAAATAAAAACAAATCAAACCCTAACAAGCAGCAGCCCGCGAGGAGTGGAGTTGGCAAGAGTGGGTGATGAGTGCGGACAGCAGCAGCGCGGCGAGGAGTGGATAGCAACACGCAACCGCAGGCAACGACACAGCGAAAGAGAGAAGAAGAGAGAGGACAGAAGAAAGAGAAAGAGAAGAAGAGATCGAGAATGACGCCGAGCAGTGAGCGGAAGTGGAGGGAGAATCGTCGCCGAGATGATGACGCGGAGAGAGAGGGTGTGTGAGTTGTGAGGGTTGTGAGTTAGTAGGGTTGTGAGTTGTGAGTTAGCAATCGAATGAGGGAGAAGTTTGTTTCGAATGAAATGTTTTTTTTTTTATTAACATAAAACATTTACGACCGAATTTTCGTCGGTACAGCCGACCGATTTGATTTGGAAAAATCGGTCGGCTTATGTTGTACCGACCGTTCGGTCGGTAATCCTTATAATTCCCTTTTTTAAAAATGAAACACTGATAAAGGAACCAATTCCCAATGAGTCACCGACCGATTAAATCGGTCGTATCATCTGTACCGACAGAAAATCTGAGTCGGTGAATGATTTGAAATGTTTTTTTTTAAATTAAAAAATTGCGGCAACAAATATTAAACTGGAGGAAATATTCAAAGAATTTACC
Organism: Bassia scoparia; assembly: GCA_008642245.1. Taxonomy (NCBI): domain Eukaryota; kingdom Viridiplantae; phylum Streptophyta; class Magnoliopsida; order Caryophyllales; family Amaranthaceae; genus Bassia; species Bassia scoparia. The sequence continues at coordinate 10,132 of SNQN01000563.1, forward strand.
ACCGATTTTCAGGTCGGTTATGTACCGACCGATGTACAAATCGGTCGGTAACCACCGACCGAATATCGGTTGGTAAAAATCACCGACCGAACTTGCGGTCGTGTCGGTCGTATACACCGAGTTTTCATCGGCGATAAATTTCGGTCGGCCTTACACAAAATTCTTGGAGTGCCCTCCAACTCTTGTAGATCTTCTTGTGCCTCTTTTTGTTGCTTGTAACGCTTACACGTTTTGGTGTTATAATATAATAATAATAATAATAATAATATAATTAATAATTAATAATAATAATAATAATAATAATAATAATAATAATATAATAATAATAATATAATAATAATAATTTAATAATAATAACAACGTCCGGACAGCTCGCGGTGGGATTTCGAGAGCAGAGGCAGACGCAATTCGGCTTCGGGTTTAGGCTGTCCGACGACTGCTTGCAACGGTCACCTGTTAACCTACACACGGTGGTTTCCGGCGACTACGACGGACGACGGCGGTCTAACCCAACTACAGACGGCAGTCTCCACAACAACTGTTCCGACAGCTGCTGTGGGATTTCGAAGGGGCAAGGAGCGGCGCGACATTTGGCTTCGGGTTGCTTTCCACCGAGCTGTGCAACGGTCACCTGTTAGGCTACCAACACGTGGTTGTCCGGCGACTAGCGACGACGAGCGCGTTCAACCCAGCTACACCAGCTCGTTCCTGAAGTTGCAGTGGAGTTCGGAGCCTGAAGAAGCGCAATTGCGATCTTCGATTTTGCGTTGTAGTCAAGTTGCTGCAGCGGCTATTTCATGGTGCGTTAGGGTTGTTGAAGAGGGCTGTTTTGGGCCGAAAATTTCGGTTTTTCTATGTTATTTCAGTGTTTTCTGGCGACTGTCAAGCAGCTATTTCGATTTTAATTTCGGCGGCGGATCACGAAGGTGGTGTGCGGTTCAAGCTATTCGGTGGGTGGTGGTGTTTAGGGTGTTGTCAAGCTGGTGTGGGCGGCAGATGGTCTGTGGTGGTGTGGTAGGGTTTGGTCAAGGCTGTTTGGGCGTGCAAATTTGCGTGCGTAGGGGGTTTGTCGGGGGCGTTTTGGCGCTTTAGCTAGAGCGGGTTTTCTGAGTTGTGCGTGGTTTCAAGAGATTGCTTTGAGGGCGTTAGGTAACATGTTGGGGTCTGCGGGGGCGCGTGTGGGGAGCGCGACGTCACCAGGTGCCTGAAATTACATTCCGCTTTGTGGTCTTTGATGGTGTTAAGCGAGGTGGGGAATGGTTGCGAAGATTCTGCTGATTACCCAGGTACGGGAGGCGCATTGGTGTGCGGGTGCCAAATATACTACCCGCGCATGCTGCCCTTATACCAAACTTGGTTGTTTAATGCGGTGATGTGACTTTCGTCGTATGGGATTTAGCTCTGTGGCTCTGTTTCAAGCACATTCTTTGTACCAAGTGTTCAATGGCACTCTTCAATCCTGTGTATGGATCCACCTGATTCTGGGGATGGAATCGTGTCGTTTGTCCTATATGTTTCAAAAAACGCCACCTGCTTCTTGCCGGAAAGCCGTCTTACGTAGTGCAACCTAGTGAGACATGAATTTGCTTTTGATGTTGGCTCTCCCGACCGTCTATTTTCTAAGCGTTAATGTTTGTGAAGTGTCATCCTTCCCAAATGCGGCTGGGTTTTTCGCGGAGTTTCTCGAAAGGTTGCGCTTGATAAGGTGCTTTTGCAGACCGGGATGACGTTCTTGTTGGTACGTTGCTGTGGGTTAACCCGCTTTTGTCCTAGAAGACTGTCACGTCGCCGAGGAGTAAGGCGTGAGTGTTTCTCCACTTTAGGCGGCAACGACAAGAAGGAGAGTATCACCCTTGCTATTCGTCTGGGGGAACCGCTGGTGTTCTTATGCAGTCGTTCAAGACCACGGGATTGTGGTCTCCCCTTTGTTGATCGCTGATGACACAATGATTGTCGGAAGCGTAATATAGGCAGGTCAAAGAAAAATTCTGACGGACACTTACCAGTCGCAGCGCATGTTCGAGGATGCCGTCGTCGATCTTGCCACCTTGACAATGATGCTACTTCTGCAGATTTTGCAAAGCCAAACACCTTCCTTCTCGACACCTACCCTGCCGAAATCCCAGCGCTGATCACACTATTGCTACTTCTGCTGTGTGTGGGTAGCCAAGTTCGGGGCTTTCCGCGTGGTACTTTCGTGCGGTAGAGTATGGTCTGCTGTGTCGCAGCACCTATTGGAATGTTGGGGGTGCTTGCTGTTGTTCTGTATGAGTTGGTGGATGCTATTATCAGGTTACAATCTTTTCTTGCTGGAAAGTGCCCCTGCTGAACTGGAGATTCATGCTAGTGCTCGCTAATTACGCCACTGTCTTTAAGCCTGCGTGTATCGGACCTATTGCGGTGGGCACATTTGAAGGCGTCTTGTCTAAGTCGAGCAGCTTGATCTGTCCGCGTTTAGGAACTACTTAGGGGTCTCAGTGTTGAGTGGGTTCAGCGCGTGGTGAGCATTCTCCAGCTGTCAATCGTCTCGTGAGCGCGCGGGGCAATTGGCTCTCCCAATGTTATGTGATTCAGAACGCGTTCAATTTAACGATCGATCGGCATGTTAGTGAAGTCGACACATTGCGCAGCCTCCTGGGGGTTTGAATTCGCTACTCTCCTCAGCGAGGTTATAGGGAGCAACTTTAGGTCTATGTAAGGGTCGCAGGGGGATCCCTAGGCCCTTGTTTGCTTTTCTACAATCCATTGGTGTGTTCGAATCGGAGTATCTTGATCTTCTCTCCTTCAGGTTGGACTGGACGATGGCACCCATCAATTGGGTGATACTTTGGTGGTTGTAAGGGTCTGGAGGTGATTTTAGAGGAGGTCCTCTTTAGTCTGCACGTGAATGTTCAGAAACCAGGATCTTCTGGCCACGGATGGACCCGACGGAGTTGTCTGAAAGGTGTTCTTTCCTCCGGATATGCTATCGCCTACGCAAGGGTTATTACTTGGTGTCCGTTTGTACGACTTCCTCTTTTGTCAAGAGTTGGTCCGGACCGGGGTTTCGAAGACTATTGTGTTGATGGATTGTTGCTAGGCCTTAATATCCTCAGTGTGAGCTATTGCTCTTTCGTGCGGTATGATGTTTCCAAACTCACTTTACTTTGCCACGTTTCCCGCTCCTCTTGAAACGCTCGTTGTCTTTTGATGCGCTCTTTCGGTAGTTCTTGTGGAGCGTTGGCATTTGGTGACTGCTTCGGGGCTGTTTGGACTGGCAATGGCGACTTGCCACACTTAACCATTTGGGGGCTTGATGGGAGATTGGTGTATATCAGCCTGTGATGTTGCGACATTATGCCTTCCTGGCCTCCTTGCAGTCTCTAGTTTACAGGCTTCGCTTCTTCGTCTTTCTGGTGTTGATGGCCCGGGACCGCTTTTGACGACGCCTAAGGTCTTTCAACAAACACCGTGAGACCGACCTTATGAGTAGCCCTATTGAGATCGCTGCCCCCACACTCATGAAGAAATTGGCAGACATATATTTTCACGAAGGTTACTTCTGATGCGGAATCCAATTTCTCCTTATTCCCTCACGTCAAGTTGCCTTTGGAAAATCACAACAGGGAGATCACTCTTCAAGATTGGTTTGCGGGCGTCCCGAATCTCGGGTTTTGGGTCAGACAAGAACGGTAAGACTTATCGTTCGGTTCTTTTGCTTTCGTTGGGTGTTCCGTTGTTCTCTGTTTGACACGTGTTCTGCTGCTCTCGTTTTCGTTGTGATATTTATGGGGATCATGCTGTGTCTTGTGCCGGGATCCGTTGGATCAAACATCAATAATGTTGTCCGTGACTACACTTCTTGAGTTTGTTATCGCTCTGGGATTTCTGCTCGGAAGGAGGTAAATGTTGGGTGACTACGCAGGCGACGGCTCTTCGACCAGCGATGGTCTTACTTTATTCTTGGATGGCGGCTGGATGGTGGTGTTGACCTGACGGGTCATCTCCTTTGACGCAAACTGGGTTGTCCGATTTCGTTTCCTGGTCGGGTGGTGGCGGCAGCAGCACAACGGAAGCGGAGAAGTATTGGAGCGTGTAGGCATTGCTACGGTTTCTTCCTTCTCCTTCTCTGTTGCCTTGGAGGAGTTGGATAAGGGTGCTGTTGCGCTTCTAAAGAGGATTCCAGACGTTCTCCAGAGCTCAGGACATCGGGGCACGTGCAGCTGCTCACATCTACATAGGATGGTTCGCTATTGCAGAGGAGTGGGGGCCCAGATTGTCTCAAGGCTCCCCTCCAACTTCTTGTAGTACTTGTTCTTTTTGTTGGTTGTATCGATTGCCACGTTTTTATAATAATATAATAATAATAATAATAATAATAATAATAATAATAATAATATAATAATAAAAATAATAATAATATAATAATAATAATAATAAATGATAATAATAATAATAAGGGATTTCCTCATATACCCCTGAGCTTTCCGTATTAGCTAATATACCCTCAGTTTTTTCAGAACGCTCATCATACCCTGAACTTGTTTCCGTTAGCTCAAATGCCTTAATGAGGTAACTGTGTTTAGTTTGTGATTTTGACTTATTTGCCCTTCCTTCTACCATGAAATTGCATGATGTGTAAAATAATTATAAACTATGGAATTGAAATACAGCCAGCTCTTCAACAAACATCGCAAAATATATTAATTCTTTTTCAACAAACAACATTATTTCTAATATAACGATTAATCTGAGAAACCTAACAAATACAATTAATCTGAGAAACCTAACAAATCTGGCTGAATTACACAGAAATATGAAAATGGAGCAAAACCTTGTCGTTGTCGTGGGTTCGGACCAGGCGAGGTCGTAGCGCGTCCGCAGGTGTCGAAGAAGTGAGCTGGAGAGGGTGGGTGGTGAGGTCGATGCAGTGGACGTGGCCGTTGCCCTGAGGATGCCAAAGTTCTGGGAGTGGCGACGGCGAGGTGGTGCCATAGAAGGGGCTGAATTTGACGGAGTAGCCGTTGATGGGTTTTGAACCCCCAAAATTTCGACCCAACCCCCAATAAATCAGAATTTCAAAAAGGGGATTTATTCCACTCAAAATTCTGAAATTTGGAAGGGAAGATCTACGTTGCAAGACTATAGCACTGAAAATTTTGGTGATTTTACTTACCTGAGTTGAAGCATTACACGACCAAAACCCAGCAAATTTTCGCCCAAAATCACGCACCCAAGACCCCAAATTCGAACAATTAGAAGCCTTCTAAACCCCAAATTTTTGAACAATTAGCAATGAAACCAGTTCGAAAAATTGGGTTTGTTCGAAAAATTGAGTCTGGTGCCATGCTGTTGTCAGGGGCGAATGTCGAACCAATAGTTGTTGCTAAGGTAAGGCAGGGGATTGTCGCCAAGGCCAAGCTAATGGTAGGAACAAAGCAGCATTGATCTTACTGCCATTGCTTTGTTTCTTTTACTAGTGTTGTGACTTGGAAGATTAATGGTGATTGATGAGATGAAGAAGAAAGAAGAAGTAATCAGAGTGATAGTGAGTAATTAGGGCAAATATGTCAAAAATCACAAAACTTAACACCGTTACCTCATTTAAGGCATTCGAGCTAACGGAGACAAGTTCAGGAGTATATGAAACGTTTTGAAAAACTCGAGGTATATAGCTAATACGCGAAAACTCAGGGTTATATGAGGAAAAATCCTATAATAATAATAATAAATAATAATAATAATAATATAATAATAATAATAATATAATATAATAATAATAATATAAATAATAATAATAATAATAATAATAATAATAAAATAATAATAATAATAATAATATAATAATATATAAGTACAATAATAATAAAATA
>SNQN01000563.1:16008-62477 GCA_008642245.1 Bassia scoparia
AATAGAAAGAATTTTACAATGTAGTAATTCTTATACTTCGTTCATGCATTTCAATAACTCTGCTACAATGATGAACATGTAAACTCGTCGTTGAATTATTAACCGTTACATGGTAGACTCCAGACGAACTCTTATGTTTGATGTGTGCAGCCCGGCCCTGGGGATGGAGCGAGCAGTGGCCACGTCCCAGAGACCCAGATAATTGAAAGTGAAATTTCGAGACATGCACAGCACAAGTTATTATATCTTGCGAGTGACATAACAATAAAACACATTGCTTAGTGGTAAATGCAACTTTGTTGGGAGCTACTGATATTCCTGCGGGTCAGGGTTTCAAATTCCCATGACCTTGGAACATTCTTACTTTTTTATTGTTTTTTTTTTTTTTTTTTTTTTTTTTTTTATCCCCCATTTTTTTAGCTCCTTTTGCACGGTATAACCTCCATACCTCTAGTAGTTGTTCCTATTTTTAATTTATCTTCACACCATAACACCTGAACTCCCTATAACGATCCAAGGAAAATCACTAATTAATAATAACCAAACACTTTACAAAGAAATATTTCAATTTTTATTTGTTCTTAGAATGCCATATACAAAGACCAACCTAAGTGCCAAGCTTCTTACTTCTCTAGACATTTTATCGTATTATTTCTATTTTAATTTTCACATATTACCAGAGAAATACTAATTTATTATTCTTTGTAGCTTTGACATTATAATTAAGTTTCTTAAATAGTTAATTATCTTTCCTCCTAACTTTATAACCAACCATTTGAAATGGAGAATACGGGCTCAACTTTAATTATTTGAACCTCTGATATGTTAGTATAAATTTACTTATTTCAACACTTTTAACTATGCATGTATTAAATTTATTTATAAACCACGATAAAACAATGTTCTTTGGAGTCTGTATTGTATTCCGTATAAAGTATATTGCTATATTACGGAGTACTATTATTTTATAAATGAAATTCTTATGTTTACTAGGCAATGAAATATCTCATTTTTACATGCAATTCTGTTTCTTCCAAGGTAAAAACAGCAATATCTTGAAAATTACTTTTTCGTTTTTTTCTAGTTGCCCCATTGGTTATATTTAGGACTTTTCCAAACAGATGCACACTCTTCTTTTGGTTTTCCTTTTTTTGGATTTGGTCTCGGACCACACTTAAAATATTCTTAATCCTACTCGTTTCATCACTCATTTTTTGTGCAGCGGTCACATACTTTTTACCCACACCACTTACTTAATTAAATATTCTTCATCAATACACTTACTTTAACCTCTCTTTCTTCTTTTTTGGACTCACTACACTTTATATACCCATCACTAGCACCTCACTCAATTTACAAATTTTGCCTCTCAATTTCTATTTTTTCCACAATGGTGCGGGCATCTAAAAAAAAGGAGGATGTACGATATTTTTAAATACATTAGTTTATAGGGCCCATATTATTGGTTCGCCCCGGGCCCTGAATCATCCTTAGACGGCCCTGAGATGTCGTGAGTGTTGCGTGAACACCAATATACTACGTCAAATTGTTTTTCCGAATGAACCTTATTGAGCAGACATTGTTGATCAGCTCGAAACTAAACTTAAATGACGTAATAGAGCCTCTTCACTTAGGCCAGAGAAAAGTTGCAATAACATGCCTTTTAGGCATCCGGTTGAATCAAGACTCAGAGTTCCGGAACCGACGGGCGGCGACGTCGCAAAAAAATGCGGGCCTTGAACATGAATTTTTTGTACTGAAATTCGAGCCCGGGCTGGCTCCGGGTACATAAAACTATATCGTGTGCACAACGATATCTTGGCGGTAAAGAATATTTCAAGTCACATAAGTTTATAATATCTTCTCACAGATACACACACACACACCCCACAACATCTCTAGAAGCTCCCGACATCCCAATACTTCTAGGGTCATGGACTCTATCTGAGTTATATAGCTTTCCCGATTGTACAAGGGTCCTGAAAAGCTCCAACAGAATTTTTTATTTCAATGTTCCAGTACCGGAATAGTTTAATAATTCATCAATTAATGATTCTACAATACTTTCAACACTCCTTGTATACTCGCATCATATTCCTAATCATAGATTCTTTTTATCACATTCCATAAACTGTTTTTTGTCTCTTTACAATAAAAGTCAAGTCGGCTCTCCATAGTTACTATTCGAGTTCAATGTACTTCAATGTCTGCAACTCCTCCATATTTGTATTCATATTAATGATTTTTTTCACACCAAATTTTTTTCTTCTTGTAGTCATGTATTTGTGTATGTCTTAATTAAAACAAAAATAGAATAGTTTTTATTTCAATGTCAAAAGTTAAATTATTTGGATTATGTGTTCTTGTGTAAAACCATACCTATGCAACATTGGTTTACTTTTATCTTTCTTATAATATTCGCCGATTTCAACTTACGTGTGTGTAATGTGAGATCCAAGAAGACCATACGTAATTCCAATAGTAAAATACCACTTAGCTATCGTGCAATTTACAACCATCAACTTCAACATGATGCATTATGCTTGCTATGCTTAGCTATTCAGTATTTCGTTCCAAATCTTCTTTCATGTTTTTGCTTCATACTAATTAAACAAGAATGGCATCGTATTTCTCTCAAATGTTAAATAGTATAATATTAGCACGTTTCTCATGATTTATAATCGTTATAATTTTCGATGTATGCAATATCCAAACAATTATCCTTTTTTGGACTTTTTTAATAGAAACATATCATACATAAAGAATCGTCACACTTTTTTGTGATGAGTCTTCAAAAAAAATAATCCAAACTTTCGCTTATTCCAAGTCAATATCCCAACTAAAGAGCGGTGTGCCTTTCAAAATTAGTCCCAATCCTCGGATCACTTCGTTGTTATCAGGTCAACCTTTGATTTTATTTCATTCTTTTTTAAAAATACCTTCTTCCTCCTCCTCCCTCCCCTTCTCTCATTTACTATCGGTCATCTACTCGCAATCACTTACTGCTTGCACTTCCTGAGTTCGCTTCTCTCCAACTGCCCCACCGCATTCGACTCGTGCTCGCCTACGGTGGTTTTGATGATTGCTGCACCGTTACCCCCGTCTTTGACTTCAAGTCCATATTTGCTGCTCTTGTCGTCCTGCTCGTGCGTGCGGCGCGTTGGACTTCTTTGTGTAGGTTCGTGCTTAGGCGATGAGTCGCGCGGGCCTGGCGCCGCCTCGCTCTGACGGCTGTCTGGTTTGTTTTGTGGGTTGCTTTCCAGCCTCAAGGGGACTTAGTTGTTGTCCCTGCGCTGGGCCTCGTTATGGCGGACTGACTTTAGTAGTTCTCAGTCGTGTGTGAGTGTGGCCCCGTGTTGCCTCCTCGCTCGGAGCTGGTTAGTGGTGGTTTGTCGTGCGGCTGTGAGTGGTTGTTGTCGTGGCGTTGTGTCGCTCGGGGTGGTAGCGGGAGGGTGATGTTGCGTGTTTGGATTGGTGGGTACGGTAAGAATGCGGGAGTTCTCTCTGCAATGCTCGTGGAGGGGTCGGAATTGAAATCTATGTAATAGGGCCTCTTGATTCATATACAAGGCGTTGCGGGGTGCCTGCTTCAGATGTGCTGCCATACTTGAGGAGGAATACGTTTGGTCTATCCTGCAAAAGCCTTGGCTAGGGTAGACAGTTGATCGGTATGATTTCGTGGCGGTGAGGGTTGTGGTCGTCAAGCGCGGCTGCATGTTGGAGTTGTGTCGGCAGTCACGACGTTTTCCTCATTGCGCACGGTTTTTGTTGCCGCCCGCAGGCATCCAGCACACAATAGTTGTCGGCTCCTGCTTTGTAATGTGCTGTTACCAGGTGGTTCGGCTGTGGTGGCTGCGATGTGGTGGATTTGCTTGGTGTAGACGCGCCGCCGCTCGCTAGAGGGTCTTGTCTGAGGTTTTAATTAGATTGAGTTTAAGAGTTAATTCATCCAATAAGTCAGTTTTAATTTAATTACAACCAATTGGAAAAACGCAACAGTTGGTACTATAACTTAATTCATCAAGGTCAAACTTATCTCACAACCGGATTAGGGCATCTAATTTGGAAATGCGCGCGGCCCAAAGTTAGGATCTATTTTGAAATCTATATCTTCTAAAGTAGCTCGAATTATTTTTGAAGGAGACCATCCAAAATTGGCATTATTTTTTTTTAATTTTCTATATTATAAAAAAACGTGAATTCAGAGTCGATGATTTTGTGACTTGTTGTCTTTCGTTTCGTTTATATCTGCTTGCATGTATAGAGACAACATAGTATTAATTTGTCCCATTGCGATCTGGATCGACTAGCGCTTTTTTGGGCGCCGGTTTGACCTATACGCATTACAAATAATATCTCGTTCTAAGTTAATCACTTTCTTATAACCACGTATTTCTTTTTGGACGGTAATCCATTTATATTAAAGAATATTTTTTTAATGGAAGTTGCGTAAAAAAATTAATTTTAATATTCTTACTTTTGATCGTCCGCTCGTAATATTAGTATGAATTATAGAATTAATTTTCCAAAAAAAAATCAAGAAAAAAATTGAAATAGTACTTTGTGAGGAAGTACTCTCTCTGTTACGTTTTTATGGCAACTCTAATGGAGGGAGTATATTTTTAAGTAGTGCCACTCTCCAACTAATATATATTTTAAAAAAAATTATGCAATTATGCGGGATCGGATGACATATATTCCCTTTGTTACATTACTTGCAAACTTATAAATAAGTGTACACAATACTTGCAACACTTTTCCCTTTTTCCATTCTTGGTAAAAAAATGGATGAAAAGATTTTAATATCCTTACTAAAAAAATCATTCCCTAATTATTACACCTAACATGACTTCTCTCTCATACTCTTCTTCACCTAATTTGTTTTTTTTCTTTTTTGCTTTCCCATACTTAGATAAGCATATTTTTTTTTACCTAAAAACTATACTTAAGTATAGTTTTTGTATGTTTTCCCAAATTGTTTTTCCATCGATTTTCACAGTTTTTTTCTCTCTAGCCCCTACTTTTTTTTAATCCATACACCTTAATAACAATTAAGAAATTTTGCCTTTTGACTTCCCTAGTACAAATGTTGCTACTATTGCCTAACAAGAGGGAGTACTTATGTAGTAGACTAACTATGTTTAAGAAGACTAAAAAACTGAAATTGAACATTTCTATGACGAAGCTACTACTAGCGTAGCTATCTCCATCTCAGTTTTCGTAGTGGTTTTTCCAAATTGTCTTCTTAATCGTAAGAGATACAATTATACATCGGCTCTATATGTTAACCCTCTAGCGTTATATATACATTGCCCATAATTTTATTATTCTCATTTTTACCTTTTTCCTTTCCAGCAAACTCATCAATCTTCTAATTTCACTATCCGTTGTGAGTTCGTCGAGTTGTGACCTGACTCTTAACATTGGTGTTCAATCTCTTAGCTATACCTACTTTACTCATCGACTATTACTATTCAATCAGGCATAACACCAACAACAACAACTCCCAAAATGATAATTACATTTCACTTCGTATTATGATCGCCAAACTAAATTACAAATAGCTCCTCAATTACATTAAATAAACTTGATCCAGAATAGTTCTCTTGAACTCTTTTTAGTTAGGTTACACCCTAGAAAATAACCGGCAATATACTATCCATCTTCTACAGTTGACCCCCTTGTTGTAATTAGGGACTAAGCAACTACCCTCATTCTAGTAACATACTCCAGTGGACTGTCCTGCCCTCAATTCCCTCTAGCCAAAGCTGAGAAGTAAATCTCGATTCTCATCTCTTGAAAACTTCTGCTTACGGAGTTCCATATGATCACTTCATTCACACAGGGAATTTCTCAACATTCTCGTCTGAGAGACCCTTTCCTTAATATCGTCGTCAGCTTCACATCCTCTGGCAACCCGCCCTCTTAATCCAACTTTACCAAGGAAGGTCTTTCCTTGACCGGTGTTAGTATCATCTTTGAGAGAAATAAGACCCATCGCCATCCAGCCAAGCTCCCAAATAATAATAATAATAATAATAATAATAATAATAACAACAACAACAATAATAAATAAATAATACTAATGTCTATTATTGTCATTTTACACTATAAAATCCTTATCAACTTTTGTCAAACAGCTAAGTATTACCAAACACATATATATAAACTGCAGTCAAATCCGCAGTCAAATACAATAAAAAAGTTAAAACTCTATTAGCAAACTCTAAACTCTATCAGCTAAACTCTAAACTCTGTTTGTCAAATAGGGCCGATAAATTTTCGTTACTTTTCCATCTCTTTTAACCCCACATCTTCTTCCTTCATCCTTCCACCCACTAACATCAATTCAATTCTTCCTTCTCACCTCCTTCAATTTGGTTGCAGTGAGCTTGTTGCTGTGAAAAAACTGGTGAATTCAGGCAACCATTCAACAAAATCTTTGAAAGGCGAAATCAAAACATTTAGCAAAAATCAGGCATAAGAACATTTTCAAAATCCCTTGTTTCTGTTGCACAAAAGATTCAATCTTTCTTATTTATGAGCACTTGCTAAAGGGTCACAATTCTGTAATATAGTGACCAAAAAAAGGGTCACTATTTGTAAAACAAATGGTCACAAAATATCTGCCTTAAAAATAGTAACCCTTTTTAAAAGGGTCACAAACAAATACTTTGACTCAAAAAAGGGTCACTATTTACTTAAAAAAGGGTCACTATATGCCTTGTTTTCTTGTAGTGTTCCCATATCGTATAGCGTATATATAGTTTCCTCTTTTGATATCTATCATTTGCAAACACCTATAAATACATGCTCTCGGTGCTTAATTGAACTTCAATAAATTCTCTTGTGCTTAGTGCAATTCAACKCTCTCAAAAATCTCTCTCCCTCACAAATCACTCACAACATCCAGGAATCTCGAATCCATCGCAACTTTCAGAGATGTTTTTTTGCGAATCTAGGTACAAATTTTGAGACTATTCAATCTAACTTTCTCTTTTCTTCTTAWCATTAATTTTGATTAATACAATACTTTTTATTTATTTTCTTGAATTTCAATCATGTAAATTCATTCGTTTTCAATCGTTTTCGCCTTACCGCAATTGTTTTAATTGTAATTGTCAATACTAACGATCTCTTTTCTTGCAATAAGCGATTCATCAATTGGAGTTGAATTCTCTTCGCCTTACGGCAAGGTGAGTTGATTTGTACATATTTGAGTTTTCAATTTTTTTATATTATTATTCTTGATTATTATGCACATGACGCTTTTGATTGCTTAAACAGGACTAGAAATTGTTTGAATCACATCAAATTCAGATTAATTGTGAACGATCGGATTTTAGACTCTGTATTAATCTAAGTTACATAAGGAAAGAGGGGAGAGATGGTGTCCCCCCCTTTGAATTTACCAAAATCCCCTCATACATAAAATTAAATCCATTGCAAACCACATATTCAACTTACAATTTAAAAACTTACCAATTTAAACACAATCAATTACAACAAAATCAATGCAATATCAAATAAATTAAAGCAATTAACTTTGACTAATAAAATAACTTACTATAAACTAATGAGGTAGCATGCAAACATAAAACTACTCAATTGAAGAAAAACAATTCAAACATCAAAGTATTTTTTCACATCAGCAACCAAAAGCTCAAACAAAAGTGAATAAACAAGTATATGTTTGCTCATCCATCTGTTTGTTCATTGCTTTAAGCAACATATTATGGTTCATCAGGTATACAATACTTTTCATACTTTTTCTTTTTAACACATAAAATTTCAAATTTTCGAGTAAATTTCAAGTTGAAACGAGTGAAGTTTGAATAAATAAATTGCAATACTTTATCCATATAAATCAACAATTAAGTAATAATAATCAATTGGGAAGAATTAGATTTTGAAAAGGAGAAAATCAGAATCCAGGATTAAAAAAACTAGAAAATGGAGACAGAAAAATATTAACTAAAATTTAAATTGACTTTTAAATAAAATATAATAGAAAAACATTGTGATAATAATAGAAATTGGAAAGTTTAAACTAATTTAGGGAAAAAAAACTAAACCTTGAAAGTTGTGACCAAAAAGCTTAAAAGATCAATTTTTAAAATTAACTCTTCCAATAAAATAAGAGAAAATAGAGATAATAATATATTTTGGAAAGATTAATACTCCCTCCGTTCTTTAATGTTCATGGCACTTCTTTATACAACGTATTTCTTTTTTGGACGGATAATCCATTTATATTAAAGAATATTCTTTTTTTAATGGAAAGTTGCGTAAAAAAAATTAATTTTAATAATYCTTACTTTTGATCGTCCGCTCGTAATAATTAGTATGAATTATTAGAATTAATTTTTCCAAAAAAAATCAAAGAAAAAAAATTGAAATAGTACTTTGTGAGAAGTACTCTCTCYGTTACGTTTTATTGGCAACTCTAATGGAGGGAGTATATTTTTTAAGTAGTGCCACTCTCCAACTATATATATTTTAATAAAAAAAAGTTATGCAATTATGCGGGATCGGAGAATACATATATTCCCTTTGTTACGTATTACTTGCAATACTTATAAATAAGTGTTACACAATACTTGCAACACTTTTCCCTTTTTCCATTCTTGGTAAAAAAAATTGGATGAAAAGATTTTAATATCCTTACTAAACAAAATCATTCCCTTAATTTAATACACCTAACATGACTTCTCTCTCATACTCTTCTTCACCTAATTTGTTTTTTTTTTCTTTTTTGCTTTTCCCATACTTAGATAAGCATATTTTTTTTACTAAAAAAACTATACTTAGAGTATAGTTTTGTATTGTTTTCCCAAATTGTTTTTCCATCGATTTTCACATGTTTTTTTCTCTCTAGCCCCTACTTTTTTTTTAATCCAATACACTTAATAACAATTAAGAAATTTTGCCTTTTGAACTTCCCTAGTACAAATGTTGCTACTATTGCCTAACATGAGGGAGTACTTATGTAGTAGACTAACTATGTTTAAGAAGGCTAAAAAACTGAAATTGAACATTTATTACGAAGTACTTAGAGTATAGTTTTGTATTGTTTTCCCAAATTGTTTCTTTAAAAAAGAACTACTTAAATGGGCTTATATGTAACCTTTAGGCCATCTAACATAATGAACCAAAATTTCATTCATCCCTCTCTCTATCATTTTCCATACTCATTATTTATCCATGAATTCATTCATCACTACAATAATGAAATAAAATTCTCTTCATCCTCTTCTCTTACTTTTTAATACTACCCACAACACTTTATCTTTCTTCCAACTCATCATTTTACTCCCATTTACTTATTTTAACTTACATGTTTTTTAATATTCGGATTCATTAGTCAACTAATTATTTCGGATTAAGTAGTCAATTATTAATTTCGGATTAAGTAGTCAACTAATTAATTTCGGATTAATTACTCAACTAATTAATTCGGGTTTAAAAATAGTAAGTTCGGGTTAACTAATCAACTAATTATTTTGTGTCATATTTAATAATTTTGTATTACATAGTTAACTTATTAATTTCGGATTAATCATCCAACTAATAATTCGGGTTAAAAATCAACTAAAGAAATTGGATTAACAATTGTACACATTTATCGAAGTAAATTGCAAACAACAAATTGATTTGGTCAATTGGAAAACATAATATACCGATAATCTAATAGCCTAAAATAGGAAAAACCCTTTCAAGTGAAAGGTAAAACCTATAGGCAAAATATTAGTGTAAAAATGACAACTCAAACTAATTCATGGATTTTCACCTCTTCGATGAAGGTTCCAAATGTTTCAATTAAATCATCTTTAACCGATATGAGTTTGTCTGTCACAGCAACATTTCTCCTGCTAGATATTGGATTGCAATAACTCCATGTAGGATTGGTATTCTTGCAGAACTAATTGATATGGTTAAATTTTTGGGAATGCTTGGAAGGTTACTCATTTTTTGGAGCTACTTTTTAGAAGAACTATATGAATCTAGTTGGCTTGATGAATGAAAGGTTCTTGAAGACTTATATATTAGAATTTTTTGGTAATTTAATTTTATTTTCGTATTTTTATATTTTTATACTTTTTTATATTTTAAAGGTTTTTTTAATTAAAATATGTTATTAATGTAAAATGTGTTCAAAATATATCAATAATGGGTGTTATTGTAGCTTGAAATTATGAATTTTGGTAATTTATTTCATTTTTCGTATTTTTTTATATTTTTTTATATTTTTTATATTTTAAAGGTTTTTTTATTTAATTAATAATGTTAACCTAAAGTGTATCAAATATAGCAAAATGGGTGTCTATTTGTAGTTTGAAAAATTATGAATTTTGGTATTTTTTTTATTTTTTTTTAATAGGCCGGCCGAATAATCAAAATAGAGTGAAGACTTTTTCGCAAAGTACTGTGCACGTCACATGGCGAGACATGAGTGGCGTGTCAACCACCTACCTTGCCACTGTCACAACGAAAATAATTTTTTTATCTGTTTCAAGCTGAAACGACGTCGTTTCAGCTCTAGGGAGAGAAACGACGTGTTCGTTCAACATCAAGCCAAAAAAATAAAATTTGATGACTACAGCTGGGCCCACATCTATTTAGTTCATGAAACTTTTCGTTACATGAAGATTCACATAATCTTCACATAAACATTTGGTCATGATTTTATCATTATATACACTCATGAATTCTCATTCATTGGATGGGATGAACCAAATTTCATATTGCAACTGCTCTTAGGGTTATATATAACATTGCCCATAATTTTATTATTCCATTTTACCTTTTCTTACATGCAAATAGTTTTTATGTGCACGCGATGCGTGCTTAGACATGTGAAACTTGTATTTCATTAAAATGATTTAATGTATGTATCATATAAATGTTTGTATACCTAATATTTAGCAACAATACTAATAGTCTTCAATGTATATTATTTGTAAGTAAATGATTTGAAATTCAAAAATAATTAGATTATAGTTTCAATTCAATTTGGGATAAATTATTTATTTATTTATCTTTCATTAATTAAGTCACAAAATATAATGCAATTTTATTTTTTCGTTAAATAATAGCAAAGGATAGTTTAGGCATAAATCAATATCATTTTTTTAAAATCATTAAGGTATGGTCTTTTAGAGGGGGACACCATCTTCCTCCCCCTTCCCTATATATAGAAATTTTTATTAATGTATATTTTATATATGAAATTGGACGTATTTTCTTTAGTAATGTATATATTTTTATATATTTATTATAGTATTGTAAAAAATTTGGACGTATTTCTTTAGTAATATATAATTTACAAATAACTACTAAGTATAATATATATATGTGATGTGAGATCTTGTTTGATTTGTTGTTACATAGATTATAATATTCAACCCGCTATATTTTCCAACAATTATATATAAGATATAAGATACAAAAATGCATTGGAAAGCGTATTAATAGTAACTGGCAGACATTACGGAATAGAGGGAATATTTAAGATTTCAACTACGGAGTAGAATTTTTGGTAGAAAAAAACCCTAAATTTCAAAAATTACAACAGAAAAAATTATTTTTAAAATCGACTTTTAAGCAAAACAAGAAAATGGGAAGAAGAAACAAATCAATAATTGAACAAAAACTTTGAAGAATACATAGCATTCTGGAAAAAGGAGCTAAACAGTAAGCATATAATGTTGATAAAAAAACTGACTATTTGTAATATTGACTTTAAAAAAGAATTATGCGTTCAAAGTAAATAAAATATAAAAAATCCACTATCATCGGTTAGTAGTATTTTAAAAGTATATTATTATTGTATAGATTATATTATTATTATTATTATTATTATTATTATTATTATTATTATTATTATTATTATTATTATTATTATTATTATTATTATTATTATTATTACAGATCCATAATAATTGAAAATTAAGTCTCATAACCCATTAAAGGAAAATGGAATATTTTCATGTAGAATAAAAACCAGCAAATAGCTCACTCAAAATACTCACTAATTTAACCCCCAAAAAATCATAAAAATTTACCCATAAAGAAAAAAGAAATACCAAAAAACCTACTTCTAAAACATATTGTATGAGATTTAATGTTTACCAAAACATAAATAGACCATGAATACAGATACTTTTATCGTTTTTAGTGCTTCAATATCTTACTATTTTAATTCTTCTTATTGTTCGATAGGTGTATTAATGTTGCAATATTTTACTATTTAACAACAATAATAAAAGAAACGTTGTGATACTAATTGTGCCCAAAGGGCTATAACAACTATAAGTTCAAAGTAAAGCTGCACGCATCACGTGCATAAAAGACTTGTTTAATTAATTTAAAGTACATGCATACTCGAAACGCACTTTCATAATAGTTTCTAAGGCTAGAGYACTTTCTAAGGATAAAATTGCTATGTTGTTGTGTATCCAATGAATTTAATAGAATGGAATTACAATAACACCAAGTAGAGGCTGCTATATGCGGCGGATTGAGTCAAAGATTCATTCCGTACCATGTCCTCGAACCCACGAACTGGTTATTGGATCAAACAATGGGGCCATTAATTTGGCACCAATGTTTCGGCGTCCGTGATTACCTGTATAGGCACGATGGCGATTCCCCACTTGATAACACTACCCTAACGCACTCACGTGCGGGATCCGTGGCTCAAGCCCACGAACAAATCGACGTAGGCCACGGCTCGATAAGGGCACAGTTACCTACGTTTTTACATTCTTAACTTCTTCTATGATTCTACCATTTTTATGTTGGCAAGGTTATCTTCTATAATCAATAACCAAATGGGCAGCCCTCTACCGAACCAAAAACAACATTGGGCGGTTGACTATTTTTGGTGAAGTGTAAAATCACATCAACATGTTTTTTTGTGACCACAGTAGGAAAGAAGATTGTACTATATCAATTATTTCTCAACCATGGCCCCTAGAAGGCCCACTAGAAGATGTGATAATCTAGAGAGATGACATTTCATCYGATCAAAATTTTGAGAATTTACTTGAGGATCTTGGTGATTTAAAAATTCTTCCACAACATCAATCTGTTGAAGATCTTATTCATCMTGAGCAGACCGAGTCTTAAACATAAAGAAATTGGGCGGTTTGCATCTAAATAGGGGGGACGATAAATCTTTTTCAGTCAAAAGCTTACTCAATTCAATATACACACAATACATGGATATTGCTACAACCTTGTTGGAAGATCTGAAAGAAAATCATAAGGAGCAGTTTAACAACCTCCACCGTGGTATGGTACACGAGTGTAGGCGTGTGCCCTTGTCGGGCCTACGTCCTACGTCGATTTTGAATTGATACCGCACATGAGTGCGTTGGGGGGTGTTGTCGATAGTGGGGATCGCCACCGTGCCTATAAAAGTTAATCACGGACGCCTGAAATAGTAACATTGGTGCCAAACTAATGGTCCCACTGTTTGGTCTGGTAACCAGAGTGTAGGTCYGAGGACATGGTATGGAAAAGATCTTTGACCCAATTCGGCCGCATGTAACGGCTTCTACTTGGTCTTATTGTAGTTCCATAAATCATAATAATTGAATTCAAAGAGCCTATCGATTTGATCTTAAAAAGGGCACTAAAAATAATACAAGAGTTGATTTCTATTAAGCATGCATTGCTACCTATGCTAATGATTGTGACCACTTCGAATTAACCAAATTAATATGGTGCCTAAAATCCGTTCGTCCATAATTAATCTGTATTTAATGTGATTCAAGTAAATTCGGGTCTTGATTAAGCAATCGAAAGAGTCATAGGCGCAAAGATCAAGAATAATATATATAGAGATCAAAACTCAAATATATACGACTCAACTTACCTTGTATCGCTATTAAAAAAAAGAAAACAAAGCAATATTAGAGTGTCAAAAGCTTTGCTCCAATTGAATTGCTTATCACAACAAAGAAAATCGTTAGCATTGACAATTATTATTCAAACAATTACGATAAGTTGAAAGCGATTGAAAACGAATGAATTTACATGATTGAAAACCAAAAGTAAAACAAAATTCAATGTATTATATTAATCAAGATTTATAACAAGAGAAGAGAGAGCTTGGTTGAATAGCATCAGATTTTGTACCTAAATCCGCAAAGATACAACTCCGAAAGCTGCGACGAATTCGAAGGACTTTTGATTTTGAAAGCGGATTGTGTTTGTGGATTGAATTTGAATGAAAGAGAGACTTTTGAAAGCTTTGAATTGCATTACGTATTATGATTTTCATTGATCCAATATTGATTTTCCTTTTTATTCGATTAAGCACCGAGAGCATGTACTTATAGGCTTTTGGAAGTAGAAAGATAGATAAAAGGAAGAATTGTATATATATGGTGGAACCGTATATATGGTCATGGTGACCGTATATACGATTGGCTGACGTGGCAGCTATGTCAGCCAATCGTATATACGATTCTAACCTGTTATCTATCATTTCGTTTGGGGCTTAATATCCGTGTTTTTGCATCTAATTGACATCTGAATTAACCTTTATCCATTTTTGGATAAATTTGGTGGACAAGATTAATTTCTTTAAAATATTTCGAATAATTACCGAATTTTYTGAATTTATCCACGAATTTCTGAATTCATTTATTTTCGAAAATCATTTTATAAAACTTGTAAAAATCATAGAAAATCAAAGAAAAATCAGAAAATAATCTAAAAATACCRGCGAACTCAGAAAAATGAGAGGAACAAAATAACCTACAGAGAATATTCTAAAAAATCCTAAAAATAAAAAAAGCCTAAAAATAGAAAATAATTAAAATAAATAAATAATAATAATAATAATAAATACTTTTCGCCTATTATTAGGCCCTCGGTGTATGATTTCAGACGACCTTTCTCAATGGCTATTTGAAAGAAGATGTTTATGCTGGACAACCCCCTGGTTTTGTGTATAGTGACTTGCCAAACCATGTTTTTAAACTTGATAAAGCTCTTTATGGTCTCAAATAAGCTCCTAGAGCATGGTATGAGAGACTATCCAGTTTTCATCTAGAAAATGGTTACAAGAGAAGTTCGGTTGACAAGACACTATTCTTGAAAGAAAGGGGAACTGATTTGTTAGTGGTCTAGATATATGTTGATGATATTTTGTTCGGAGCTACTAACCTTGATTTATTTAATGAAATTGTAGCTTTGATGAAGGGTGAATTTGAGATGAGTATGATTGGAGAACTTAGGTTCTTTCTAGGGCTTCAAATTAAGAAAATCAAGGATAGAATCATGATCCATCAATAGAAATACCTCAAAGAGCTGCTAAAGAGGTATGGCCTACAAGATAGAAAGTCTTATGAAACACCTTTTCCAACTTCTACAAAATTGATCCTTGAATTGGTGAGATGGGAAAGGATGTTGAGGGCAAGATATACAGAGGTATGATTGGCTCAATGCTTTACTTAACAGCCAGTAGGCCTGATATAGTGTTTTTAGTAAGGTTGTGTACAAAATTTCAAAGCAACCCTAAAGAATCTCACTTAAAGGGTGTTAAGAGGATTCATATATATCACAATGGTACTGACGACTTTTTCCTGTGGTATCCTAAAGGCAACATCATGAGCCTAGTTTGATACAGAGATGCTAACTTTGTTCATTTTATTATGGACAGGAAGATCACTTCTAGAATTKCCCACTTCTTAGGTTCTTGTCTCATTTCATGGGGTTCTAAGAAATAAAATTCTACAGCTTTATCCACAGCTGAGTTTGAGTACATTGTTGTTTCTTTATGTTGTGCTCAACTCTTGTGGATAAAGTCACAACTAAACGATTTTGGTGTTTGTTTTGGAAGTGTTCCTATTTTATGCAATAACACAAGTGTAATTAGTATTTCGAAAAATCCTGTCCAGCATTCTAAAACCAAGCGTGTTGAGATAAGGCATCATTTTCTAAGGGACAATGTTGACAAAGGTAATGTTGAATTGGAGTTTTGCAAGTTAGAAGATAAACTAGCTCACATTTTTACAAAACCTTCACTACTACAAAAAACACCTAACACACCACCCCTAGTACATCGCACGTGTAAAATATGTGACGTAAAAAGCTATCGCGTCGCTTTTTTTTAATAATGTTGGACGCGATARAGTTGAGAATAATTTTGAAAGAAYCTATCGCGTCACCTTTTAGGTAATAGGCGACACATAAAGTTTTCCCGTCGCAAATTATATAAGAGGCGATGCATTAGACTTAACATACCGCGTCGTCTCTAAAATAATATATGACACATTATATTAACCTATCGCGTCGATTCTAATGTAATATATGACGCGTTAGACATAACCTATCGTGTCGCCTCTAAAATAATATATGACGCGTTAGATATGTTAACCTATTGCATCGCATCTAATGTAATATATGACGTGTTAGACATATGTTATCGTGTCGCCTCTAAAATAATATATGACGCATTAGATATGTTAACCTATTGCGTCGCCTCTAGTGTAATATATGATGCGTTAGACATAACTTATCGCGTTGCCTCTAAAAAAATAYGACTCATTAAAACCTACTGCGTCGCCTCTAATGTAATATATGACGCGTTAGACATAACCTATCGCGTCGCCTCTAATGTAATATATGACACGTTAGATATGTTAACCTATCGCGTCGCCTCTAATGTAACATGTGATGCATTAGATGTATTAACCTATTGTGTCTCCTCTAAAGTAATATGTGATGTGTTAGATATATTAACCTATCGCGTCTCCTCTAATGTAATATGCGATGCGTTAGATGCATTACCCTATTGCGTCGCSTCTCATGTAATATGTGACATGTTAAATGTATTAACCTATCGCGTCGCCTCTAATGTAACATGTGACACATTAGACATAACCTATCACATTGCTTCTAATGTAATGTATGACACATTAGATATGTTAACCTATTGCATCGCCTCTAATTATGTAATATGTGACGTGTTTAATATTTGACGCATTAGATGTATTAACTTATTGTGTTACCTCTAAGGTAATATATGACGCGATAGTTTTATTATCATATTTTTTTTTATTTTTAAAAAATTAAAGCATTAATATTGAGGCCCAAAAGCCCAAAATTCTAGCAATCAACTTCCACAGCTCTTCCTTATCTTCTGTGATTCATTCTCACCCTCACGCTATTTCCTCAAACCCTAAAAAAACTCTCATAGAGTAAGATTAGCAGGCTCGTAGCACTACAAGTGTACAACCGTACCACCAATCGACCCCCACTCGCAACTCCTCCTCCTCCCAAATCGACCTCTGCTCTACAGCAGGTCGTAGGCTGCCACTCCATCGCGCTCAGTCTCCCTCCTCTCGTTCCTCCTCTCACAATAGAGACGATGCACTCACTCTCCTTCSTCTCTTCTTCCTCTCACAATAGGTTACATGCATACTTTTTCACTAGATTTATGTGTACATTATCAATGTTTTGTGATTTTAGGGCTTATTATAGTCGAATTTTTGGGTTTTGGTTCACCATTTCTGAACAAAATGGTTGTCTTCCGGTGGGTTTATCTTCATAAAGATATATTAAATATTTGGTCTTTTCCATCTTTCACCTTTGGCGTTAAAATAAACTCATACATAGAACGTTTTATACCAATTTCATCTTTGTCTTTTCCAACTTTGTTGTACTTCTTTTTTCGAATAAGCATAGCAAGGGTTGTTCTTCATAGTTATCATCCCCACAAAAAAAAATAGTGCAAAGAACAACCAATTGTCATAGAACATGTGCCTTGTGGCATAGAACAGCATATGCACTTCGTCAAAGAACATAAGAGTACAAAAGTAGAACAATCACACTCAATTCATCGAACATCATCAAAGAACACTCACAAATCATAGAACACCAACAACTCATACAAAATCCTTAAAAATCACACACAAATCTACTATGTGAAATATTTTCAACTCAATGAACATCATCAACTCAAACAAAAAACTAAAATAGGACACACTATTAAGGAAAATAAGTAAAAAAGCATAAAATTTGAAATACGTGCCAAAATCCTACTTTTTATGTAAGAAGT
Source organism: Bassia scoparia (assembly GCA_008642245.1). Taxonomy (NCBI): domain Eukaryota; kingdom Viridiplantae; phylum Streptophyta; class Magnoliopsida; order Caryophyllales; family Amaranthaceae; genus Bassia; species Bassia scoparia. The sequence continues at coordinate 34,085 of SNQN01000563.1, forward strand.
AGGTCCCATAATTTAATACAAATTAATTRCTATGTTCTATTGATGGAGAAATTATGCTATTAAGTGCATTTAATACTGGGTTGAATTGTTAATGGCACAATTATAACTCTTAGCTTGGTGCACAAAATAAACTATACACCATGGTGTATAGTCTACTAATTGAGCTTCATTTGGTGCAAAAATCAATTGGGAAATAGTGTACATTGATTTCAAGTTCCTTTTTTGAGTATTGTCTTCAATAATAAAATTTTGCTTTGAATTAATAAAGATTAAAGCATATGAATTAAAGTTTGGGGAGTTTTCTTGCTTATGAGTTGTGAAGTTGTGGGGAACCACTTTGGAGTGAGAAAAAAAGGAAGGAAATCTCTATATTTATGCTATTTGGTAAAGTTTGTTGATTGAAAATTATAATTTTGGCAACCTGGATGTATAATTTTGGCATTAAATTGTGTTGGAGAATTGTAAAAATTGGTCTGATACAAATAATTGAGAATCGTTAATTAACTTAGTTCAAGCGTATTATTCGGCAATTCACTTCTCTTTATARAGTTGAGACTTCACATTGGTTTCTTTTTTTTTCTCAACTCCTTGTATTAAAGAATCCTATTCTTCATGTTGGACATAATTTAAATTAATGACCCTCTAAACTTTGAATTATTCCTATTAATCCTATATGGCCCCATACTTGTCTCTGTTGGATCAGACCTCTTAATTTCCTCAATATATATTGAGAAACTGTGATGCCACTGTCGTTTAGGTAAGAAACARTTCCAAGAAGCCTGGACATCTATCCAACCATATGTTCTCAGTAAGTTAGTAACTAGTGAGTTTGCTAAAATAATGTGTAGTTAAGGGACGGAGAATACATAACTAATAATGTTTTGAACAAATCAGGCCATAAAATTAAATGTTTAGTTGAATCCTGTCAATGGAATATTAGCATCAACGATCAATTCCTAGATAAGTTCATTATGATCTTTCATATAAATGGGCTCCTGAATTTTTCTTTTTGCAATCTTGATGAAAAAGGGGAGCATATTACCGGAAACGAGCAGCGAGAAAGGAACAGATCAAGGTCATATTAATGTGGTGAATCTGGCTGAAAAAGGGGAGCATATTAATGTTTATATCTCAAGCCGAAGTTGACAATATGCGCAAAATGTGGTGTAGATATTTTATTCATCAATGTTTGTACTTTACTAAGTTCTAAGTCCCAGATGATACTTTTCCCTTTTACTTTTTATTTTTTAATTCTTATTACTTCATTGTTCCAAGTTTTAAGAGATAAAACTTAAAAAATACTCATTTGGTTGTGTCAATTCCGTAACTATATATTTGCATTGTTATATTAATATAAAGATGTTTTAATTTGGATTATATCAACATTATCTATATACTTGTTAATTTGGTAATATATAATTTTGATTTAGGAAAAAAAATCTGACCATAAGCTATTGCATCGCTTTAATGTTTGATGCGATCCGTTAGGTTATAGGTTATTGCATCCCCTTTTAAGTTTGAGGCGATGCATTAGGTACCTTGTCGCCTATTATGTATTCGGTGATGCGATAGGTTACCTATCGCATCGCCTCTTGCATTAGAGGTGATGCATATGCTACCTATCACRTTGCCTCTTATATTGGAGGCGACACATAAGCTACCTATCGCGTCGCCTCTTACATTAGAGGTGATGCATAAACAACCTGTCACGTCGTCTCTTACATTAGAAGCAACACATGTGCTACCTATCGCGTCGTCTCATACATTAAAGGCAATACATATGCTACCTATCGCATCGTCTTTTACATTAGAGGCGACGCATATGCTACCTATCGCATCGACTATTATGTTATAGGTGACGCATATGCTACCTATCGTGTCGCCTCTTACGTTAGAGGCGACGCATATGCTACCTATCGTGTCGTCNGTCGCCTCTTACGTTAGAGGCGACGCATATGCTACCTATCGTGTCGTCTCTTACGTTAGAGGCAACGCATATGCTACCTATCGTGTCGCCTCTTACATTAGAGGCGATGCATATGCTACCTATCGTGTCGCCTWTTATGTTTTAGGTGATGCGATTGCTAGCCTATCGCATTGCATCTTATATTGAAGGCGACAAATAAACACACCTAATGCATCGCCTTGAGAGGCGACGCATTAGGTATGACACCTATCGAGTCRGGGGCTATCGCAACGGGCTAAAGGCGACGCAATAGGCCATTTTCAAGCGACTCGAAAGGGTTCTTTTTAGTAGTGCTTTGAGTAGGGAAGTGTTCATCATCAAGCTTTGTACCCGGTTGGGTATGATTAAAATTAGACAATGTGTGAGCTCTAAGGTCTTAATTTGTCCCTTGCCTAGTCAAATGATGTCATCTTGTATATATTTATTTTTTCTTTTGTATTTTTTCTTTCTTTTCTTTCTTTCTTCCTTATTTTTTTCTTTTTAGGGCTCAAAAAGTTCTTATGCAATGCTGAATTGGATGATTTAGTACTCAAGTACCAAAGCATAAGATCTTGAAACGTAAGTTGGCATAGACCAGTTGCAGACCACTTGGGAACCAGTTTCTTAAGGCGGTTATTCTCTGAATATTTTATTTATTTTCCAAATTTCAAATTGGGGAATCAAATAATTGAAGAACAGTTATTTTATGGCAAGTGCAATTTTTAAGAACAGTTATTTTATTTCGATAATCTTGCAAAATATGCATTGCATTGAACTTTATCCTTGCCTTGGTTATAAATATCTTGCATGTGATCAAATCTTTCCATTTCTCATTTTATTTTCTTGAGCACACAATTCTCTGAAATTCCCTTTACTGATATATTCTCTCACAAATTTTCCGTCTTTCTTAAGTTTTTCTTTTCTCTCTTGAATTCTCGAAACACAAATTGTTTGACTTTTCTATTYTTGCTCTCAAAGTGCTCATACAAAGCAAAAAATTCAGTCTCATTATGTCATAGAGAAGAARTAACAGGTTAGTGGAGAAATAGGTTGTTGAAACTCCAGAAATTCAGTCTAAGAAATTGAAGAAAGGGGAAGATCAGATTGAGGAACCTATTTAATTTTGGCGAATGAAATTAAGGAAGAAGAGGAGGACCAGTTAGTCCGAAAGAACTCGAAGAAACCTACCACCACAAAAACTCCACCATCCACCGAAATCACAAAAACCACCAGCATAAAAACAACTACTCTAAAATCAACAACTAAAACCACACTTTCACAAAAGCCAATCCCACCAAAATCAAAGACTCCCTCATTAGACAGTTGAGGAGTCACAACCGAAGGAAGAGTTGGAACCAATGAAGGCTTCTAAGCTTTGGATGAAATAGGACCAGTGGAGGAGTCTGAACTGGTTGATAAGGAGAGAAGAAGAAAATTGAGATGGAAGTTGATGTAGTTGATGCCATGCGAAAAGAGATGAAGGCAAAAGATGACGCTGCAAAGAAACGCCACCAAAACGTTAAAGAAGGTTGTGAAAGAACCCACAAAACCAAGCACATAAAATAGCCAGCACGGAAACCAATCTAAGGTTGTTGTGTCTACATCCAATCCATAAATTACAAACCCACTCCTAAGACCACACCCAAACGAGTTGAGACGACTTCAATAACGTGATGAGAGAATGGTTGATGTTGAGGGGAGGTGTTGTGAAGGAAGTTCTAAGCCTACTGATGGAAAGAGCTCAAGGGTGAAGACAGTTGTAGGCTTCGCCCGCCTTAGGCAGGGCGTTGACCTCAGCTTTCAGTGTCATGGAGTTGAGCATGGAATCGCTTGTGAATGCTTGGTGGTTGATCGTCGATTGAGGGGATCGCACGTGCCTATAAAGGTTATTCACGGACGCCGAAACATTGGTTGCCAAATTAATTGGCCCCACGTCCAATCAAGTAACAGTCGTGGGTTCGGACATGGTACGAATCAGATCTGTAACCCAATGCCCGCATGTAGCGGCCTCTACTCGTCTCATTGTAGTCCATAAATCATAACAATTGAATTCAAAAGAGCCTATTGATTTGACTTTGAAAGTGCATTGATTACTAGGTGGGTTGCTATTATAAACAAACCAAGACTTCTACAATGGATATGCGGTCACTTGATTGTTAGTCAATGTTAATAAGTGCTTAGAAAACCGGTTGTCCATGATTATCTGACTTTAATGTGACAAACGATTAAATTCCGGTCTTGTTGAAGCATAATACAGTGTGATTGAATATATATACAATAAGAGACATGAAAAACAGAGGTTAGTAAGCATAATGATATGTATGTGTATCCTCCTCACCTTGTCACTTGCAAAACATCGATATTAGAATAAAACTCAAGGAATCGCCTTTCGATTGAATTGCTATAGAGAGACACAAACGAGTTAGTATTGACAATAATAATATGAATAATAAATGAAAACAAGAAAAAACCATGGAACAATGAAAATATTAAGAAACCTACATATTTACATGAAACCATTAACAAGTGAGTTTCTACATGCTTTAATTGAATTAAACTCAAAATATGGTTAATCCAAATTAAAAAGCAGACAAAAGGAATTGAAAAAGAGAGTGAAAAGAAAGGTTTTGGTGAGTAATCTCAGATTTATACCCTTATTTCGCTTGTTGATTCGAGAGAATCGATGCTTGAATTGAAATCGAATGATGTTTTGAGTGTTTGAGAGTTTTGAGAGTGTATTGATGTGTCTGTGACTTGAGTCTTGTGAAATTGTGAAGTTTCTGAGTCGTGAAATTGTGCGTGTGAAGGTCGTGTCTCGAACTGAGCAAGGCAGGGAGTATTTTAGGCACGAGGCAAAACGAGCAGGAAAAACCCTGCTATATATACGCTGGATGAGCGTATATATGCAGGGAGAGGCGTATATACGCTCATTTCCAGCGTATATACGCTTCTCAAGTTGCATGATTTTTTGGCAAAAACGTATTGCAAGGTGAGCGTATATACGCTACTGTTGAGCGTATATACGCTCCTGTTGAGCGTATATACGCTCATCATTTTGTATATACGCTCAATGATCTTGTATATTTTTTCCAAAAACCTCGATATATATTTGATTTCCCCGATTTTATTCGTGATTTCCCTTGATTCGACGCCACCTAGACACCCCTTGCTCTCCAAGCAAGGATTTCTAGAATGTTCTAGAAGGTTCCACGTATTTCCGGAGTATTTTTCTATTATTCACGATCATTTTCGTCGCTATTATCTGCGTATTTAAACATTGCAAAATTCATAGAAAATCATAGAAAAATCAGAAAAATAATTTAAAAATATTGGATTCAGAAAAATATGACGCACATGATGGAAAACAAAAAGCACGAGAATCGCCAGTGTGACTTGTTTGAAAACCTTCGAAAACCTTTGAGTTATCGAGAAAACTGAAGAAAATATGTTTGCCTTGTAAGTGACCTTTGTCCAATAGTTCCGAGTACGACCTCACGTATTTCAGACTTTCGTGAGTTCAAAGCATCGTTTCTGAGTCGAACAAACCGCAGCGAGCGGTATGTTTATCACGGATTACTCATTGGGAGACACATTCAGGTGTCTACAGAAACCCCCACTTTGACTGAGTCTGGAGAGACGTAAGTTCGCATAAGACGAAGTCAAAGTATTCGATTCGGGACGGAGAGCAACTCAAGACGTTCTGCGACCCTGATACCCTTTTTCGCCGTACCTGCAAACAAAGGTTAGTTTTACTGTAGCCGTGTCCCATGCGATTCGATGTGCCTTGTATGTGTCTGAGTCCTTGAGCGGTCATTCCCCCGTTCGCTGACTGGGAGAAATGCAGGCGCGTCCATGCTTTCCGAAGAAATGAGCATTGACTTGAAAATGATAGCCCTAATTCAAGGCAATTATAGGACTACTGGTGACGACATAGTTCTGTTTTTATGTCTAGCGAAATTTGCATGCAATGTTGACTTGTAACTTGTGACTTGATATTGAAGGGGTAAGAGCCAATGATTTGAAAGGTCTTGAATTTGGGAGGGCCTTGTCTAGTCTGGTTTTAGACATGGTTTGAGAGAGTCTTGAATTTGAAGAGTCTTGTCTAGGTCTGGTTCTAGACATAGTTTGCAGAGTCATTGATTTGAAAGGGTCTTGTCTAAGTCTGGTTTTAGACATAAGTTGAAAGTGTCTTGTCTAGGTTCTGGTTCTAGACATGGTTGAAGAAGTCTTTGAAGGAGCTCTTGTCTAGGTGTTTTATAGATGGTTTGAGAGATGATTGAAAGTGGCTGTCTAGGTCTGGTCAACAGACATGATTTGAAAGAGTCTTGAAAGAGTCTTGTCTAGTCTGGTTCTAGACATGGTCTGAAAGAGTCTTTGAAAGAGTCTTGTCTAGGTCTGGTTTTAGACATGTTTGAGAGCAAGTCATTGAAAGTGGCTTGTCTAGGTTGCTCAAGACATGATTTGGAGAGAGTCTTTGAAAGTGGTTGTTAGTCTGATTCTAGACATGATTTGAAAGTGACCTTTGAATTTGAAAGAGTCCAGTCTAGGCCTGATTCTAGACATGATTTGAAAGTGTCTTGTCTAGGTCTGGTTCTAGACAATGATTTGAAAGAGCCTTGTCTAGGTCTGATTCTAGACATGATTTGAAAGTGCTTGTCTAGGATGATTCTAGAATGATTTGAAAGTGACTTTTTAGTCTGATTCTAGCAATGAAAGGACGATACTAGAGTCTAATCTCCAGTACCAAGTGCCATTGAAGAGTGTCATTTGAAGAGTGACTTAGAGAAAGGTGACATTTGGACGAGACTGTGACTTGACTTAACATTGACAGACATGACTTTGATTGGAAAGAACAGGGTCCAAAGTGCATCTTTCAGAGATTCCACTTGATAGCAAAAGACTTGAACACGTAAATAGGGCCTTAGGAGACAAAAAGCCCCCAACGGAAATTAAGAGCCATGATGACAATGAGCCCCCAGGGAGACTTTGAGACAATGTGGTTACAGCTTAGCAGTCACATAGGAAGTGGATGATTGTATGGATGAGTTCCCAACAAGATGTACTGTCCCAAAGGTCAGGTGCTTTACTTCTTTGGGATTGAAGTCAATGGGTCTTGAAGGTGACCAAAGAATAGCTATGGTTTCGAGAAATAAAAAGGGTCAAATTGTGCTAAGGGTCAAAGATGTGGCTAGATACGAGGTTTGGCATGATGTTGGTTCAAAACTGAGTCTATGTCAGGTTCTAAACTGGCAAAACCATAATCGGATTCTTAGCAAGTCAAAGCACTCAAGAGGCCTCAAATGATTAATGTTAATGCTGATCTGGTCGAGACCTCGGAAGAGGCTTCCTACGTATCCTTACGGAATCAGACCAACGTAGTTCTGATGATGATTTGAACATGCTCGTGTGAGAGGGCTTTTGTGGTGGTAATGTGAGGCGTGTTTGATGGTTGAAAGAGGCTTTGATGAATGACCCACGGTGCGCAGTGTGCGTTTTAGACTTCTGCTTTTATTTGATCTTGGCTTTGAGCTTTGGATTTGTGATTTTGAAATGATTTGCATTTTGTAAACTTTTGTATTTGAACTTTGATTTTGCTTTTCTTTTTGCCCATTTATTCTTTTTTTTTTCTCTTTGCACGGTACTTTTCCTACGCTACCGTTTTGCGTCCAAAGGGTTAGGTAGATGTTGGTGATGAAGAAAGTAGAGCTAATTGATAGTGTTTGTGCTCAAAAGGTTGCAAGGGTTTTTGATTTTGATGTGACAAAGGGAATGGAAGGGAGGAGAGTCATTTTGTGGAGCTGTGAAAGAAGCCTCTCTGGGGCATTGTTCAAATTAAGTAATTGAATCAGCATTAGATTAAACCAATTGTGGCCAGATGAGTGTTGAGACTTGCATAGAATTAGAAATAATATTGCCAAAATGAATCATTTTATTGATGAAAGAAAATTGAAACATACATGGCTTATTTCAAAAGACTACATAGACTCAAAAGACAGCGAATTGAAAAGAACATATTGCTTAGGACTGGGACTCAGATGACTAATCTAACAAGGCCGCATGGATCATTAACCCACGCCTTGGGGTGACTCATGGGTTTAGCAAGTGGGTTGGTTTGGATGTATCTTATCCTTCGCCGCTGGAGGAACTGGGAGGCGCCTCTTCAACCATGTCTTGAATCCTGTGCTTCAAAAACGATGCAATTCTCAGTGGTGTGACCCCTTCCTTGGTGAACTTGCAATAAGCACTTGGGATTCCAATTCCTAGATTTCTTTGTCATCTGCAGCAGGTCTGGAGTGGGATCCAATGGAGCAAGTGCACTTTTGCAGTTATCTATCAAAAGGCCTGCTCATAAGTCATACCAATGGAAGAAATGTCCTTTGTGGTCCTCGAGAGGCCTGTTGTTGAAAGAGCCGGTAGATGGTTAGAAGAGTTGTCATTGGTGATTGGCTGATTTGATCAGTGTTGGAAAAGGAGGAGCCCACTTTCTTGTTAAAGCCGCCACCGTAACCGTTAGACTTCTGGGCTTGACACTTCCTCAACTGAGGAGGCCAACCTTGTAGAGCCCAGTAATTGAAATCAATGGGTTGAAACTTGAGCTGGCTTCTCGATACTGGGCTGAAGGGTTCTTGATACCATGCGCGACTTGATCTTCCTCATTCGGTCGATTGTCATTTGAGCGGCTTCTCCTCCACCTATTAAGGAAAGTAGAGAAATTTTCTCTATCACCTTGCTTGGTGGCCTCTAGTTCACAGGAGAGCGACAGGGAGCTGGGAATTGTACCTGTACTGCTTTAGGAATTCGTGTTTGATGTAGTTTCCCAATCATCGAGCTTGGCTTGATTCAGGTCTTGAACCACCTGGATGGAATGAGTGTCAAAGTAATGGGGAACACCCGAAGTGAACCAAACTCTTTTGCTCTCCTTTAAGGACCATGGAGATGTTGAAAGTGCGGAGATGGTCCTCTGGATCTTCAGTTCCCTTGAATTTGGGGCAAATCAGTAATGACAAACTTCTTAGGAAGCTGCCCTTATCTCAAATCAGCAACACGGCCCTTGAACTGAATTTTCGGACATTCTTTTGACCAAACTCTTCTAGTTGCTCCACCCTTTTTTCCGTCCAGTCATCTTGGAGGAGGAAGTGGTGTTTCAGCTCGTCTTCTCCCTCCCCGTCAGACTCAAGAGTGGTTTCCTGGGTCGACTTTCTTTTCAGTCCCCAATGCTCTTTTTTTTGGGCAATCAAGGCGAGAATTCACGACTCAAGCTTTTCTAGAATAGCGTTAAGTTGTTGTTCGATGTTTGCCATTGAAGAGTGTCTTTGCGTGATCAGTGAGCCACGTCGGGTTTGGCTTCTTGTTACTCTTCTAGGCCCAGAGACAAAGTTGGCAGTCTTTGCTATCTTTGCTGAATCAAGAAATTACACTTTATGAGACCCAGAAACAAAAATTGAAAAACTCTTAAGAACAAACCTAACTCAGTTTTGAGTGTTTGGACTTAAGGAACTGAACTCGAAATGTAGCTTGAATGGGCTAGACCTAAATTCATTTAAGGTGCCTAGACTCGGAAAAGATTCAACCTAAGATGGGCCTATTTCAGAATAAGACCTCTTAGACCTACAGACACTTGAAATTGAATGGCCTAGGGTTGAGTCTATGAACGAACCTAGTTAGTTTTAAGGTGAAGTTGAAGCAACCTAATTCAGATTCAAGGCTCTTGGTTGAAATGGAATTGAACCTAAATTCAGACTTTAGGTTCTTAATGATTGGAATTGAATTGACCTAATTCAAGATTTAAGGCCAAAAGGTCGAATCTAAGTCAGATTTAAGACTCTTGGATTGGAATCGAACCTAAGTCAGACTCTAGTTAGATGGAAGTTTTGATTGAATTGGATTGGAATGGGCCTAATGGATCAACAAACTTCATGTCTTGAACAAAACCATAGAATAAGGGACTGGCTTAGTTGGTGGCTAAATTTGGATACTGAACAAAGAGTCACAATTAACAAGCACATTGATTGAAACACAAAACAAATTATTCACTTAAGGTCGGATCTAGTGAACTATAAGTCGGCTTGGTTAAGTCTGATAGTGTACCATGCCTAAGAGTAGAGCTGGGTCCAATTTCACCACCACAATATTGGTGATGTATGGCCGAGGATACCCCTTATATACACGCATCGAGTAACACGTGCATAGCGTATGGGCGGGATAGGACTTACCTTAGCCATGTGATCAATTACCACATGCACCAAGATAAAATCCCCCTTAAGGTGATCTCGAGCATAGAACATGCCCATATTGAGTCAAGGTGCCTAAGAAATGACCCTATTCGAAGAAGGGTCACAAGCAAATTCAATTGATTATGAATAAGGAACTACGAGACTTTCAAGTCTGTCCACTCACCAAATGGTGATTATCCCCATGAAGTCGCCAAAAAACTGTAGAGGCTTCGCCCCGCCTTAGGCAAGGGGCGTTGACCTCAGCTTCAGTGTCATGGAGTTGAGCATGGAATCCGCATGTGAATGCGTTGGGTGTGTCGTCGAATTGAGGGGATCGCCACCGTGCCTATAAAGGTTATTCACGGACGCCCGAAACATTGGTGCCAAATAATGGCCCCACGTCCAATCAAGTAACCAGCTCTGGGTTCGGGGACATGGTACGATCGATCTGTAACCCAATTCGCCCGCATGTAGCGCCTCTACTCGGTCTCATTGTAGTTCCATAAATCATAACAATTGAATTCAAAAACAGCCTATTGATTTGACTTTGAAAGTGCTATATTACTAGGTGGGTGCTATTATAAACAACCAAGACTTCTACAATGGATAATGCGGTCACTTGATTGTTAGTCAATGTTATAAGGTGCTTAGAAAACCGTTTGTCCATATGATTATCTGACTTAATGTGACAAACGATTATAATTCGGTCTTGTGTTTAAGCAATATATACAAGGTGTGATTGATATATCTAATAAGAGCTATGAAAAAACAGAGGTTAGTAAGGCTAATGATATGTATGTGTATCCTCCTCACCGTTGTCACTGCAAACAATCGAATTATTAGATAAAACTCAAGGAATGCCTTTCGATTGAATTGCTAATAGAGACGAACAAACGAGTTAGTATTGACAATAATAATATGTAATAAATAAATGAAAAAACAAGAAAAACCATGGAAACAATGAAAATATTAAGAAAACCTACATATTTCATGAAACCCATTAACAAGTGAGTTTTACATTGCTTTAATTGAAATTAAAATCCAAAATAATGGTTAATCAAATTAAAAGAGACAAAAGGAATTGAAAAGAGTGAAAGAAAGGTTTTTGGTGAGTAATCTCAGATTTATACCTTATTTCGCTTGTTGATTTCGAAGAGAATCGATGCTTTGAATTGAAATCGAATGTGTTTTAGTAGAGTGTTTTGAGAGTTTTGAGAGTGTATTAGATGTTGTCTTGTGACTTGAGTCTTTGTGAATGTGAAGTTTCTGAGTCGTGAAAGTGTGCGGTGTGTAAGGTCGTGTCTCGAACTGAGCAGGCAGGGAGTAATTTATAGGCACGAGGAAAACGAGGCAGGAAAAACCCTGCGTATATACGCTGGGATGAGCGTATATACGCAAGGGAAGGGAGGGGGAGGGCGTATATCGCTTATTTCAGCGTATATACGCTTCTCAAGTGATTATTTTGGCAAAAACGTATTGCAAGGTGAGCGATATACGCTACTGTTGAGCGTATGATGCGCTCCTGTTGGCGTATATACGCTCATCATTTCGTATTACGCTCAATGATCTTGTATTATTTTTTCCAAAAAACCGTCGATATATTTTGATTCCGTCCATTATATTCGTGATTTCCCATTGATTCGACGCAACCTTAGACATCCCACTTGCTCTCCAACAGCAAGGCATTTCATAGAATGTCTATCAGAAGTTCCACGTATTTCCGGCAGTATTTTTCTAATTAACTTCAACGATATTTTCTGCGTATTCTGGTATATAAACATTGCAACAAAATTCATGAAAATCAGTGAGAATAATCAGTAAATAACAATTTAAATAAGTTGAGCGGATTTAGAAAAAATGACGCAATGATGGAAAAACAAAAGCATCGAGCACACACGCCAGCTGTGAACTTGTTTTGAAAAGCCTCGAAAAACCTTTAGATTTATGCGAGAAAACCGAAAAAAAATATGTTTGCCTTGTAAGTTGACCCTTGCCTCAATAGTCTACCGAAGCTACGACTCACGTATTTCAGACTTTTTCGTGAGTTCAAAGCATCGTTTCTGAGTCGAAACAAACGCAGACGCCGGTATGTTATCATGCACGGATTACTCATTTTGGGGAGACATTTAGTGCGGTGTCTACCAACAGTGGCTCGTTATAATGGTGCTGAGGCTTTCAAAGGAATAAAGAGGTATGAAGAAATCAGAACCGACCATCCACAGGGGACAGAAAAAGGCAGCCAGCAACCAGTTTTGCTGACGGATCAAAGCCGAAAAAGCAAGTCCATTTCTCCTAAGAGTCTTTTCATGATTTACAAAGATAGTCTATTTTTGTACGTGTTTTTGATATTAGTGAGAGTTGGAGTTGAGATCAAAAGATCTGCTACGTTGAAAGTTTAGGAAGCCTTAGCTTAAATTATGGTCAACTCTTATTTTCTAAGGGAATTGGATGTTTTTCTTTGGTGTAGAAATTTTTATGAAACCGTGCATATAAGGACAATGGGTCATTTTTTGCATTTATGAGGGCATACCTGACATGGATCGATGTTGCACTCTTCAATCCAAACACCCTAAACTAACAACACAACACAAGTATGTGGCATAGTAAGATCGATATCCACACAGAACGTGGGTTTAAGAAACACCGAAAATTGCGAAGACAACCTTCAATCTAACTCCGGTCCACAAGGACTGATTTGATTTTTTGATTAATAAACAACTAATTAGATATAGATACCAAGGGAACGAAAGCGTTAAGAGGTGTACGAGAATCGACGACAAACCTAAGCCAAATAAGTAACCAACTAATCATGGACAAAAGAGTTGATTAAATCGACGTAATTGATTGAGAACTTTACAACGACTTCTACTCAACAGTTACAAGAAAAAGTGATTCCTTACACACCGAAAAACACCCCTAATTCAGAGCAAGTCACCAAAATTCAAGCGTTGGAAGGGATTCCTACTCTCTAATTCTTTTGATCAAGAAGAAGGCATAAGCACAAGTAGGTGGGTTTCCCTCCTACCACTACTTTGTCAAAGAATCACAACTAATAAATCAAGCAACCAAACTCAACTAGCCATGTTCAATTTATTCAACTAAGCAAAAGCCTACTTCCTAACTTCCTGATTTCTCTATGCAAGATTAGGAGTAGTAGCACAAGTATTTTATGGCCACCAAAACACAAATGCAATTAACTAAAACTTAATCAAACCAATGATTACTCAAATTAAACACAAAATCCCCAAATTTCATCAACCATGGCTTGATTGGGTCTTCACCCAACCCCCAATAAAGAGACTACTCACACATCATGGGAGAAACAAATTCAAAGCTTAAGAACAAACTTACAAACATTATAAGTAATAATGAAGGCTAAACAAACGTAAATTAACAATAACAACTTATTTTTGGGGTTTTTCAATTATTTTATGAGATTAAAGGAGTAAGAGTTTAGAGATTACAAGAAGCTTCARTACTGGAGAAATAAGTCTTGAAAGATTGCAACTACTTAAACTTAGGTGATAAACTACAAATTTGGACTACAATTGAGTAAACTAAACTAATTTGAGAGGAAAATGCAAAAACTAAGCTAAGTAAGAGAAGAGAGAAGAAGAAGTTAGGGTTTGAGAGTTACTAGTATAAAGTACAAGTATGAAGATGATGCTTTCTCTCTCCTCAAAACACCCCTAAAAGCCACAAAGGGTCAAGCCAAACAAAAGGCAAATGGGCAAAATAAGCCAAACGACGTCGCGTGGAAATCGGGCAAAACAAGGGTCACACGGATGTGTGAAAAACCCATCGGACGTGTGACCCTGAAAGMTGGACAGAAAAACAACATTCTGTCCAATTTCACACGGACGTGTGGCCCTCTAATCTGTGCAGCCCGCCTTCGAAACATCATAACTTTCAATCCTCTTATTAGTGTTGGGAATGTGACCTATCGTTGCGAAGCTAACGGAATAAGCTATCATCTCCAACTCGAATCACCTTAAAATACGCAGTAGATCAAAAGATATGGTCGTTTCTATCCAGATTTGCATACTTGAATCCTCCAAAACTTGCTCAAAATGCCTAAAAAATGCACAAAAGGGGAGAAAACACCCGTGAAGCATCAAAGAAGCTAAGAATAACTATRCTAATGCAATACTAACTAAAACCATGTAAAGATAAGCTAATACGCTCTAACAAAACATATTAATATGACTCAAAACACTAGCTAAAGTGGGTTCAAAAACCCACTGTCAATACCCATTAACTTGAAAGAGAAGTCATTGGTTGAAATTTTCAAGATCCTAAACAAGGGGCTTGATGTGTATTCACAAGAAAGTTGGCCCAAGCATAAAGGGGTCAGAGCAGACAAGATCCACACCAGGTTGTTTACTAGTCCACTTAGAAGAAACTTAGAAGTTAGAAATATTCGGGCTTACCACCATCAAAAAGATGATGATGGTAGCCCCTTGCTTCCGTGAAAAGTTTTAAGGTTTCAGAGAGGAGTGAGGGAAAGAGAGAGAAAGATCCGAAGAATTATGTTTTCATTGYTAAAAGTGAACTCTATTAGAGATGTTTTGCATAATTGTTTCCTTTTCTTTTTGGGATTCTATATACTTCGACTAAGAAGAAACTTAGAAGTCAGAAAGTGCTCCATGTTTTTTTTAAATCATTGCTCCAAATAGATTATCTCAGTTTTACCATGAGTCCTTGTCCAATACTTAAGTTATTTATAACTATTTCTTTATGCATGCGATAAAGCGTGTGGTGACAAATTTCTTATTATGATATTTGTAATATAATTACGAAGTTCCCTTAATTGAAACAAGAACTTAATGATTGAGTTTGTAATATATATATATATGTGTGTGTGTGTGTGTGTGTGTGTGTGTGTGTGTGTGTGTGTGTGTGTGTGTCCACACACACACACACACACACAAATATATATAGGATCATGTGAAAACAAAGACCTTATGTGAAAACGTGAAAACTTTTAATCTAAACCGTCCGTAATAATCCAACGGATACAACAGCTTATAATCTCAAAACTAAAAATAAATCAATAAAAAAAATTCTCTCTCCTCAATCTCTATCTCTCTCTCTCCTCAATTTCTCTCTCTTCATCGATCTACTTTCCCCCAACATTACGATCTACGAAGTAGTTTTTTCACCAACTTTAATTTTTTCTTCTTATAATTCGATTGTAATCGAATTCTTTGCTTTAGTTCTACTGATTTAATTTGTCATATTCTTAAATCTAGGGTTTCGCTCATTGATTTCGTTCAATTGTCTCACGATTCGTCGCCTTGAATCGAGGTTAGTATGTTTCGATTACTTCATAGTTTTTTTTTTTGCATCTCGATTCATTATGAATCTTGATTTATAATTTTGATTGATACTTTGTCGATTATTAAGGTTTTTGCAGTGAGCTTGCAATTGTTGATTATGTTTCAATTTTAAGATTATTTTTTAATCAGATTTTGGCTACTTTTAGTTTGATCAATTTTGTTTATTTATAATTTATTCTATTTAATGTTCTTTGTTTGTGATAATTCATAGTTTTTTTWATTTAAACTCTTTTGATGTTCGATCTCTATCTTTACCAACACTATATTGTTATGAGAGGGATCGGGAAGTGATTTCAAACGAGCATAGTCTATGTAGTGACTAGACCTATAGTAGGCCACATGATGATGAAGCTCGTGTTTAAGATGCTTAGGAGAATCTGAAAAAACATCGCAATTGTGAGATTATTGCAGTCTTGGGGCTGGGTTGTTGGTGAGCTATTACAGTTGGCGAGCTTTGTGTGAAAGAATAGGCAGTTGGCTAAACTTCTTATATGAATTGTTGTGATTAGAGGATTATTGTGTCTCTTAGCCAACTTAATTGTAAACATTGCGATGTATGTTGAAGTGACTTAATCTTTGCGAATACGAAGTACTATCTTAACCCTTAAGCAGATCAATTACTCATGGTTATTCCAGAACATGAGATGATATMTCGATATTTGTTTCACTGAAGCTCGTTAATGCTTGCTTTGTCTTTATAGCTGCAGCCCGCGGGAATACATATTGATATTTAAGCACAACCATGATTATTAATAAATCCTCCTATGATGCTGCACAACCATTTAAAGATATTAGGACAAGGAATGTATTTCTCATAGCATAGTGGGCATATTATGAGTTATGAAAGTACCTGCCTGTGTAAAGCTTTTCACCAATAATGAAATCTGCTGAGATCACCACTAGAAGTGTTTGTAGGGGCAAAACATTGTTACAAATACGGGACCTTTTTCTCTAGAACACCATACCATCATGGTAAAGTTTAAAGCAGCGGAAACCAATCCCTAAAATCCATCATGGTAAAGTGAGGGTGTCTTTTCTAATTGGGAAATTCCCACTATATCCAGAGTGCTGCTGTTGGTCTTGTTGTTGTTGTTGTCCCTCACCATGGACAACCCCATGCTAGCCTGCTGCTCTTGCGTTGGTTGTTTCATCGCCACCCTTGTGTGGTGTTGCTACTGCAGTATTCGTTGTTGTAGTTGTGGGGCTGCTACTGCCTCCACCTTCCTCATTTATGTCAAGCACCATTTCCTCTTTTTGATTCCATTTCATCTCCCTTTTTCTTCGTTGTCCATTTGTATGCTTCTTATTATATGTATGCTTATATTTTGAAAATGTACCCTTTATTTATAAGATGTACCCCTTTGAATGAGAACATTTGAATACTTTTGAAAGTTTAGTTTATCTAGAGCTCCATCTATTTTTTTTCAAATATTTAATCCTTTAATGCTAGGAATATACCTTAATACTATATGAGTTAGAAATCTGGACCAAATGTACCTTTGAGTCTATTTTTATATGTATACTTATATTTTCAAAATGTACCCATTTATTTATAAGATATACCCCTTTGAATATGCTTTTGTTTGAGACCTTTAAACTCCTTGTAATTTGATTTAAGCATAGGGACATCAATGAAATTGTTAGGATCAGACTCTTTTTTATTGTTTGAATATTGCATTATTATTGTTCATTTAACCTTTTTTATGTTTAGGGAGAATGGTTACAACACGTCAAGGGAATGAAACGAAGAAGGTGACATTTGTAAAGTCACTAGAAAAAATAGTTYGTAATGTAAGTCAAAAGTCTAAGGTTGGCACAAGTAAAAAGCTACYGGTAACAAAGTCCAAGAAAGCTGTGGGAAGTAAGAAATCGTTGCTACTTAAACTTAAATGTTTTGAATTTTTAGTAAATGTTCATATTTTATTTATTAATATAAGTTGATGTTGTTGTAGAGACAACATTTTCAAGTAGAAAAGCTTGTGAAACAAGTGATGATGACGAGGACTATGAGCCAAAAGAAGATATCGATGTAGAGGAAAATGATATGCACAAAGCCTTGTCGCTTCAAGATCGAAAGATGAGAAAAGTAACTGATTGACAGTTGGTGATAGTTGATGCAAATTGTGACAAACAAGTGGTTGTTCCATGCGACAAACTGTAAGTATTTATGTTTTGATGTTTTATGGTTAAAACTACTTTCCAATATGGTACTCTTATTTTGAACTTTTGATTGTTCTTTATTCAGTGTGTTCCTCCATGCTATSCTAAATTTGCAGTTTGTAATGTACCCTTTATAATATCTTATGTACCCGCATATAAGTATGATATATATTAGATAGAAAACCAATCTTTTATATTTGATGCATGATGAAATCACTTTAACTTGAAAGATATGATTAACTTTTTTTAARTCATGCCCCTGGCCTCTCCCTTGTCCCTCTCACATCATATTCCTTTTCTTTCATGTATGGTGTGTTTTGTTCATGTGTTTTTTTTGTTTTTTTAATTATTTTATTTTTATTTTTATTATATGTTGTTTATTCCTTTTCTTTCATGTCTGGTGTGTTTTATTTATGTTGATTAAACTAGTATAGTGGCTAACTTCCTAATTTCATATTCTTCATGTACATTATACATGTTAAAAAAAACCCAACATTCATATGCTGTTAATGAATAATAATATTAAACATATATTTATAGTTAAAGCTACTGTCCAATTATGGTACTTTTGCTTTGATGTTTTCATTGTTCTTTATTCCTCCGTGCTATTCTAAATTTGCAGTTTGTAAAGTATCCTTTATAATACCAAATGTACCCACATATTAGTATGATATATGTGGGTACATTAGGTATTATATCAGATACATTGGGTATTATAACATATACATTAGTATTATTCTTGTTTTAAATTTATTACTTAAATGTGTTTTTTTTTTGGAAATGTAGGAAGGGTAGAAAAAAAAAATTGGAATCGAAACACAGATGCGTCCTGGT
Source organism: Bassia scoparia (assembly GCA_008642245.1). NCBI lineage: Eukaryota > Viridiplantae > Streptophyta > Magnoliopsida > Caryophyllales > Amaranthaceae > Bassia > Bassia scoparia. The sequence goes on from SNQN01000563.1 coordinate 52,576, forward strand.
GCAATTGTCTATCTTTTTGAGAGCTTAAATAAGCCCCCAACTTGATAGTGTCAAGGAGATTGGTTTTGATGGTCTTTGTTTTATAGAACTAAGTTTCATCGTGATATGGTTCCATGGCTTGTGGAACATTTCAATCCAAGTAGCCGGAGGTTCTCAATTGATGGTGCACATTTTAATGTCACTTCARATGATATCTTTGATCTGTTTTGCCTTCCGGAAGGAAAGATTAAGGTTGTTGAGATTGAAAAATTAAGGAGTCGTAAAAATCCTGATGATATTTACATGGATTAGTTGAAAGGACACTTTGAAGTGACAAATGATAACACTGTATCGACAACTTCATTGTTTGATTCTATGATTAATTTGAAAGAAGGTGGTGCTCTCTTTAAGAAATTTTTTGTCTTATAAGTGTGTTCTACGTCCCTAAATCCAAGCCCAAATGGTAGTGTAGTTTTCTACATTGCAAAGGCAATTCATGATGTTGATTCAATACAAAATCATGATTGGTGTTCGTATGTTCTTAATTGTCTTTGCTCAGCTATAAAAGCTTACAATCATAGTATCGCAAATGCACAAAAAGAGGGAAAGCTTGTCGATTCTAAAAGAGTAAAGGGTTGCATTCTTGTTCTTCAGCTTCTTTATTTCCATCGATTCATGTTTAGAGGTGAACAAAAACCGAGTGATATACCTCTTATTCAGCATTGGACCAATGACAAGTTGCATAAAAGAATGGTGGATGAAAAAGAAGCTGGGTTCGGAGATTGTGATATGGACAAGAAGACTTATCCTGTGTGTTTGAATGTGAATTCAAGTGTTTCTAGTGAAGAAGTGACAAAAGCTTCAACTACAACTTCAAACAGGATTGTTTGTGTTTAAGTTCCCTGAGGGATTACACACCAATGAAGAAATTTGTTCCATGTCTGAAGATGTAAGTATATCTTCTCTATTTTTTTTAAAAAAAAAAAATTCATGTAAAGGGGTACATTACATACCCAAATGCCTACATTCTATATTGTTAGATTGTGCTTATGATTGTTTTCTATTTCAAGATATTCAAAGAGCTATACTTTTTCTTAAACGAGATATTGAGCTTTTTAATCATGTTCATGTCGAGCGCTTGAATCGAATAAAGGATACTATCAAACAAAATGAGGCTAACAAGCATGATTCTGAACAACTTTCACAACCTACAACCCTTTCTCAAACTCTATCTAACCCTAAAGTGTTAAAACATATTGATGATATTGTGAATAATTTTTACAATATGAAGAAAATGGCAATGTCTATGCCATCATTTGTCTTGATTCCTGAAAAACAAAGTATGTAGTCTATCTTTGAACTTTTTAGTACATATGAATATTTTCATGTTTGTTGTTTTATTGATTGTTTTTATTTTTATTTACTTTATATTTTAAGATGAGGACTATATTGAGAGCGAACATGAAGAGTTTGATAACAATCAGATCAAGGACTTAAATATCACCTACTATATTTTGTCCTTGTTATCCTCATTTGATTGTGGTAAACCAACAAGCGATGTGGGGTTTCTTTCACACCATATGATGAGGAATGCAAATAACATGAGACAATTGTCATCATTACAACAAAAGGTTGTCGACTATTGTATGTTCAATGCTCTTGGAGAAGACTACACTGAATTTGCAAATTATGGCATTTTCAAAATGTGAGTTTCTATCTACTTTTACCTTTTTATTATCTTCAATAGTTTTGGTTTAATTTGTATCTTTTTAAAAATTTTATGAGTTGCTAATGTACCCTTTCTAAATTCTAATGTACCCACATATATTGTGGAATATTTCGTCTAAACAGGGAAACACTTTTTAAGTGCAAGGGAGATGGATTAGTGATTTCAAGAGACGAAATGTTATCATTGGAATTTCGTACAAAAGTTTCTAGTGCTATGATTGTTGTGTGGTCGTTACTTTTGAATAATATGGAACGAAAGAGAAAAGGTGAAGATAAGATGTTCTTCTTTGGAACGGATCATATGGTAAGTTCAATTGATAATTTAAGGTTGTCTAATGTGCTAGTACAATTAAAATATACAGTTTTGAACCTTAAAAAATTTGTTTGCAATTGTATTTTTAAGAATTTGTCAAGGTTTCTAATGATTCTAGCAAAAAGAAAGCAAAAATAAAGACCGTTGAGAAAAAGCTTCAAAACTCATTAAAGGCATGGGTTAAGAATACAACAAACTCTTAAGATCATTTTCACGAAGCATCCATGGTATTAGTTACAAATTAATTCAATTCTTTGTTTTCCAAAGTTTTCAATAGATGGTGTTTGTAGCTTTTGATTTCAAATAACATTGCATGTGACAGATTTTTGTGCCCTTGTTGATGGAAGATCACTATCTTTGTTTTGTTATAAACTTCAACTCAAAAACACTACAATACTTGGACAATCGCAAATACACATCTGCACAACAGGAGAGATTTATAGGATGGGCCAAATTGATGGTATGTTTATCTTATGTTCATTTATTTGATTTTACTTAGGATGGGCCAAATCGATGGTGTTGTGAGTTGCCATTTTTAATGTACCGTGTAAAACAGCTAATGTACCCACATATTTGTATCATATACGTGGGTACATGAAGCATTATAATGGATACATTAAGATTAAAACTGGCTACATATAGCTAATGTATGCTTTTGTTGACTATTGCAATGGAAATTGCTTATCCAATGATGAGAAAGTTAGTTTGGGTTTGATAAGAGAATTCTACTGTAACTGAGTAAATCCTGGTTGTAACTTATAAGTAAGCATGATAAGAAAACTAGTAGTACTATCTACTGCAATTCACTGAACAAAGCAAAATGTACATGAAAATTCYAGCTTTAAGAACATAATCTTCGAATTGAAGTGTGTCATTTGATTGTTGTTTTGCAGCAAAATCACTTCATGATTACTAATCACCTCATAATTTTGATGTACTGAGTATGTACAAATAATAATATATCTCTAAGCATGAAGAAAATTGGCCTAAAGTGTATTAAAGAGTGTGGATTTAGAAACCATTAATAAGTACAATATATGAATTGCAATCAGAAATGGCACAGTTAATAGCAATAATACAAAAACAAGAACCATTGATTTTTACATTTAAACATTTGACAACATATAAGCAAATAATAATACAACATGAATGTACAATAAAACAAAGGAAAAATGGAAATAAAAAATCCCACCTTTAGTGGGTCTTCCATTATTAATCCCACCATAACTAATTCTTGCGAAAATCCCACATATACTCCTCATCTTCTTTCTTTGGGTCATTTTACCAATTACCTACTAAACAGGTCATTTGACCCTATTCTTGTACTTGAAACTTTTTCTCTCTCCACCCAATCTACTAACTGCCCAAACTTGTTGCCTGTCTCCACCACCCTCACACCATTTGACTTTTTCCGTCCAATCATTGTCGTCGTTGCTTGTTGTCGTCGTCAATTTCAACCACCGTACCGCCTCCATTGTTGTTGTTATCAAAATGTGTTGTTAGTTGGAGACCAAATTCCAATTAATCGAGGATTTGAGAATATAAGTTTATTACTTTTTCAAAGAAAAAAAACACTGCATGCATCAATTCCTCTTTGGCATTTCATGCATATAATGTCAAAAAAATGCATGAATTCTTGAATTGACGTAAGTTTGAATTGGCGGCGGTTCAAATTGATACTTGTGGGTTAAAATTGGTGGTGGTTCAAATAGATAGGGGTGGGTCCGAATTGGCAGTGGGTTCGAATCGATGGTGGAGATGGTGGTGGGTTCAAATTGATGGTAAAGCTTGGATGGTTTTGAATAGATGGTGGAGATGGGTGGTGGGTTTGAATTGGCAGTGGAATGAAATGGTGGTGAGTTCGAATTGAAAGTAGTTGATTCGAATTAATGGTGGAGATGGTGGTTTCGAGGTGGTGGGTCATGGGTTTAGGGTGATAAGGTTAGGTGCAGTGCGTGGCTACTTTAAGGTTGAGTGGGTTGTGGGTATAGGGTGAGGTGGTTTGACGGGTTGCGGGTTGGAGGTTGAACGTGGGTGGTTACTGTGGTGGGTCGTTGGCAGTAGGTTCAGGGTGAGGTGGTTTGGCGGGTTGCGGGTTGGATATTGAGGGTGGGTGGTTACTGCGGTGGGTCGTCGGTAGTGGGTTCGGGGTGGTGAGGTTGGGTACGGTCGGTCGTGGGTGGTTTGAGGTTGAGGGTTGAGGGTGGGTGGTTAGGTTGGTGGGTCATGGGGTGGGTTTACCTGTAAAACAGGTTAGCAATTATTGTAGCACGTAAAAACCCATTGGAAAAAAATGAAGTATAAACGTAGGATTTTCGCATGAATTAGTTTGGGTGGGATTAATAATGGAAGACCCACCAAAGGTGGGATTTTTTATTTTCATTTTTCCTAAAACAAAGGTAGAAGTAGATCATGTACCTTCTTCTGGTTCAGTAACAGCAGCATATATTTCTCATATCTGTTCGATTAGTTCAAATAGTAGCCTAATTTAGTTGCAGTAGTTGAATCGTTAATAGCTCAAAAGCCAGATTTTTTAAAGTGACATATTGAGCTTGACTGTTCATTAATTAATACGTAAGTATGCACTATTATCTCTTAATTACTATTGATCCTAAGTATTTTTTTTTTTGTACGTAGGCGAAGCAATTGAGTGTGGTTTTAAGGGAGTTGTTTGATAAAAGATCGTCGTTGATTGAATCTTTAGAAGTTGAAGTTGTACCTTTTGATTGGCAATCAAAAGATAGCAACGTAGATTGTGGGGTTTTCATGATGTTGCATATGATGTTTTTCAAAGGGAGTATTTTCAAACCTGACTTGGACAAGGTAATTAAAAAGTTTAAATATGAATATAAGAAGTTTATGACTACCCCTCACTAATTTTTTTCATTTTTTGTTTTTTTGGATTTTATTGTACCACTATTTAAGGCTTTGAAGAGGAGAATTTACTGCTCTTCAATTTGCACAGCAATTGTGTTGCATGATCTGAATGAGGCACGTAGTGAATGGTTGTGTAAGGTGGAACAATTGAAGCTTACAAAGAATGATGTTATAGAATTGGCAGAAATAAAGAAGTGAATTTGAAGCTACAAAGTTCTGGTGGTGAACTACAAGAGAAAAACGATATGTAAAAATACATGTACATTTTAAATCTTAATGGGTACACTAATGATGTAATATATATATAGGTTGGTCTTGTTGTGATTGTGTCTTTAATGTTTCAGTTGGTTGGCCACTTGTCCTGGTTGGATTTTTCAAATGAATCCTGCTCTCTGTGGAGTAATTTCACATTTGTTAATATCATTGTTCAATTTTGCATGTAATTTTCAGTATTTAATGTATCCTGTAAAAGAGATAATGTACCCACATATTTGTATCATATACATGGGTACATTAAGATTAAAAGTGGCTACATATAAAAAGACAGAGGGTACATTACATGAAACTCATGATTTCTCGAAGCATATGTCATGCAAGTTTTAACTTAAAATATACAAGAGTAGAATTTCTGCATGAGTATATTGATGATATGTTGTTCGAGATTAGCATTACATGTTCTTTATTTTATATATTTTCATTCAATGAAAGATTATACAAGGATGTCTTTTAAATGTGAAAAGAATTCACTGTTTAATAATGTCTAGCATTTGAAAAAACTAAGAAATAGTCACACGTGCTATGTTACAATGTTTGAAAACTTAACTTAGCTTCCATATAACTTCTTTGCAAGTAATTAAAAGTTTACATTTTTAATTGGTTTGAAGATATAGGAGGTTGGCTTAGGAAGAAATAACAATCATATTGGTGGTGTGAACAACTCCAAAGCTGGCTGCATGTAGACATGCGATTCAAGGCATTCTGAACATGGTTTACATATCATTAGTTGATAAACAACAAATTTTGTTTAAAATCTCATTTTAAATAAACGAAGGAAGTATATAAGTTATATGTACAATATAAATGAATATGTAATTGTACATTTTCATTATTTATTTATTAACTTTTGCGAAGTCAAATGAATCTTGCACTCAACGGAGTAATTTCACATTTGTAAATATCATTGTTCAATTTTGCATGTAATTTCCAGTATTTAATGTATCCTGTAAAAGAGATAATGTACCCACATATTTGTATCATATACATGGGTATATTAAGATTAAAAGTGACTACATATAAAAAGACAGAGGGTACATAAATTAAAGAACAAACGAAACAATTAGCATTATATAATATCTATAGTATAGACCACAAAATTGTATGAGAAGGTAACATGAATGCACTAATTTAAAGTGTTACCTTTTAAAAGATGAGATAAAAGGTTAGAAAATATGGAAAATATAAATTCAATGTACTTCTTATTCACACTACTACAAAAAAGGTCTAAGAGACCGGTTGAAAAAGGCCAAAGAGACCGCAAAACAACCGATCTCTAGGTGATATGGCTCTTAGGGTAAGAAATCAGTTTTTTTTGCGGTTTCTTTGACTATAATATAAGAGACCGTATTTTAATTATAACCGGTCTCTTTGATCCATCAAAGAAACCGGTCATAACTCATAACCGGTCGCTTAGGTCATTATTTTAAATTTAAAAAATACATCGAGATGTGAGAAATCCCCACATCTCGATGTACTTCCTACTTCTTTTGGAACCAAAAATATTTGGTTGTACAGATTATTAAATTCTATTAAAAATCCCATCAGTATGAAAAAATAAAACAATAAAAATTATAAAAATTATTTCCTAAAAATTACTTGTACAAATTATCAAACATACTTGGTAGCCATACTCCCTAAAAATTACTTCATATCAGAAGAGCTAAAATACGAAGTACAAAGTACTTATAACATTGTTGGATCGACTGAACAATACAAAAGGGGGGTAAATTGTATTTGAGGAACTTAAGTGATTTTTCGCGAAATTAAAAGAAACTCGAGCAAAGAGAATTTCCAAACACAGAAACTCTCAAGACAAACGCCAAAAGAGGAAAAACTGTGGCCTGATGCAACACATGACTTCGTCTATATTATAATAAGATCAAACACCTAATTACAATCTAAGTCCCTCGTTCTCAGTTCAATAATGAACTTCTTGAACCCTTGCAACCAACCCCTCTATTGGTCACACTCTCTATCACTCGATTTCTATGAAATCCCTCGGCTATGACTTTCTCTCACAACCCCTTGCTTTAACCAATAGATCAAAGCACTTTTACAACTCAATAAGACTTAAGACTTGGCACAGGTATGAAGAATAAAGCTCTAATTTTTCTTTACTCAAAGTGTATGTAATGATTAATTAGGTGATGGTATTTATAGGGTAATTGTATGAGTCGTGGAAGTCAAGCAGTAACCCACTATCACACTACATCCTAATTTGTAGGAGAMGTGCATGGTGGAACTTGATTCCAACGGTCACACGATCACACTTCCAGTTTWAGTCCGTTTAACAACCTTCCTATTTTTGCTCAGTYAGTTTGCTTRAGAAGYAAGCTGATTYAATCCACGATTATCATAAACTAWCYWCACCTATTTTTAASSAAAACAATTTTGCAAATACYTGTTTTAATCCGGTTTTCCAAAAATCCTTTTCAAAGATATTTTTATCATATTCCAAAGTATATAGTGTATAGTTATTAAAAGTTAAAATACCAGAATTTAATCCTTAATGATTTTAGAAGAAGATTTTATTTTTATTCCAAAACTTTATTAAACAAATTTATTGAAGAACTTCTTTTCATAAAACACTGGATTAATTTCTTTAATAGATTAGCTTACAAACTATATCCTAAAATACTTCTTAATCCTATGAGCTACTTCTTCATGCCTTAATGCCAAGTGTACAATAAATCTAAAATACAATCCTAGACCTACTGTACCAAATACTCGAATACTCGTTTTAGGCTATTGCCAAGGAACTCGAGCTTTCCAACTTGTGAGCTTCTTCCTTGAGCTCAGGTTGATGCTCCCAATAGTCCTAGGAACTTCTTCCTTCTCCTAAGGATATCCTCATCCCTTTAAAACTCCTTGGACCATCAACACCTGTAATTACACTCAAGCACAGACATCAGATAACACTTATGAGTTTGCCTTTGTTGGTTTGTTTTTATTCATCAAAACTCTTAAGGTTCAACAATATTCCCCCTTTTTGATGAATGCCAAACCTAGCAAACTCTTAAACAAATGTAAAGCCACAATCAGTAGTGTGTTAGTGTTTAAATAATCAAATTGAGTACTAGATATATAAGAGAGCAATAAAAATAAAATTTCATACCCTTATACGTACTTTCACAGCAAGCACAACAAGGAACTCGAGCAGATTAATGCAGAAGAACATGATCATCAACCTGTGATACCAAGGAGGTTTGCTCTTCTTCCCCCTTTTGGCTTTCATCAAAAACAAATCATAGATACATATCTCATAGCACAACACCAGTAGATAGTATACTGTTTGTACCTTTTCATGACATATAGAAGTCAAGCATGCAACAATAATTCCAAATAATTAGGCAAAGCATATATATATTCATCAAAAGGTCCAAGTTAGCCCATAAATAGTTCAGCAAATGATAGTTTGAGCACCCACTGTTCAAACTAAGAACAGGGTAAAATCAACCAAATCCAAAAGTTATTAAGTTACTGACCAAATTGTTCAATAATAATTTTAGGGATTAGGGAAGGCTAGATATATATAGTGGAAAGGGAAGGATGGAGCAAGGTCTTCAGGGGCCTCCAAACTCGGACAGTACTTCAATCACCTTGGCCAGAATCTTCTTCTGGGACTTGTCTAGCTTCACATATGTTGCTCCCATGTCTTGTAGAATGGATTGAGATGTAGACCCTTGATTCTCCAACATGTTTTCCATATTAGCACACTTGGTGTTCAATTGGTCCATCTGGTCATGAAGTGATCGAACAAAAACCTTGAGATCCTTCAGCTCTTCAATGACTTAGGTGGAACTGAAAGAGCCAAAACCTAAGCCAGTGATCACCATACGACCACTCCCCTGTTTTTCTAGAACAGAAGTAGCAACAGCAGCAGGAGGTGTAGGAAGAAATTTAGAAGTCTTGGGTTCCTCCTTCTTTGGCTCCTCTGCCTTTGGTTCCTCCTCATCAAGATCAAAGAAATTTTGCACAGTCTCTTTGTCAGCACCCCTCCTTGTGTTCCTTCCACTCTTTCTCCGAGCAACTCCTCCTCTTCCCTTGCCTCTACCTCCTCTACAACTAACAAACTTAATGAGAGGCTCCTCATCCTCATTCTTCTCTTCCGAGTCAGTCACAACTTTCTCATGAGTTTTCACCTTTTCAGACTCTTCCTCAACCTTCTCAGTGTCCTTTTGTTCCTCCTCCTCRTCATCTACTTCTTTCTCTTGTTCCTTAAACACACACTCTCCATCTTTGACAGTTAACCCTAGTCTATGCAACGTACTGGGTTGAATAAAATGATTTGTTTGCATGGTTAGGACTTCTTTGGTTTCTTTAATGCCAAAGCTTTCAAGAAAGGTCATTAAGAGATTTTCATACCCAATTTTCATATTTTTGGAGATACAGTGGGTAAGGTGTTTAATCATTAAAGAAGGAAAGTTGAATTGAATTTTGTTTTCAAGGCAATAGATGAGAAGGGCATCCAAGTGGTTTGCCTCATCTCTGTGTTGAGTTCTTGGAATTATAGAACGAAAGACAAGGTGGAAAAGTAATTTTTGAATGGSGGAGAAATTTTTGTTGTTCGTTTTCACATGGCTAGGGTTAYCGCCAATAGATTCAACCATACTATCAATACTGAATCCCTCATATGATTTTCTAACCTTAGCACCATCAACAGTTTCTTCATAAGCTCCTTTAAAATAATCATCAAAACCCTCATTCGGCACACCAAATGCCTCACTTA